>OMKP01082702.1:0-14805 GCA_900302375.1 Bathygadus melanobranchus | reverse complement strand
GCCGGTTCATAAGCTGTAATTTACCAACACAAACAAACAACCAAACACGAACAGACACACACACACACACACACACACACACACAAACACACACACACACACACACATAAAACACACACTAAAGAAAAGTTGATACAGCACGAATTCAAGGACATTTGACAATTATTTATAATTGCGCAAAAAACACACCATTTATTTTTTAAATGTTTAATTAAGTTCTGTGGAATAAATGCCCACTAATTCAAAACCGAAAGATGCTTTTTGCTTAATGTTTTCACAATGAGTTACATTAATTTGGCTTAGAGCTATAGGTGTTATTTCCATGAGCCAGAAAATAGTATCGTTGCAGAGTGTTGCTCTCTGCTGCCCTCTTACAGGCTGAAAATATATTACATCTTCTGGTCGATATTCTTATAGAACACAATGGTGTCATTCTGTTTTTTTATTGCCATAACTGCATCTACTACTTCTAAAAGCAAACACCACAAACCATTCCACACGAGATATAAAATAACATGGAAATATGTGTAATCCTGTGGGAACGTTTGACATGGAATGTGTTTGTTACAGTGCTTGGTTTTTAGGACTTAATCATTCAACTTGATAGGTAAAGGCTTCACATATATCCATCTTATAGTCAGATGCAACTATCTACCATCCTCTCTCTATCTCTCCACTCTGCTTGTGTTTATGTACAAACACAGCATACAGATATACCTACACAGAGACAATCCCAAATGGGCTTTAAGCAGTCAGTGTTATCTGCTTGGTGATTTCTAATGCGCCTAGCTTAATAGTGTCTTTGAGATGAAAGGATCGAGACATAATCTATGGGATTGTGTGTGTGTGTGTGTGTGTGTGTGTATGTCTCGAACCCGGCAGCATGCTGTACCAGAGAGCATTAAAGTATGCGTCAGACAGACTCACTTAGCCGTTTTGTTGGAAGTGCAGGATCAGTGATGGGAGCACGATGGTATGTTCCAGCCACTGATAATGATGTAATGGATCTATAACCTTCTGTGGCCGGGAGCATTTGATAAAGGACGTAACGATGGAGACCTTGCCGCCACAAATGAAAACTTTGTGTGAAAAAAAAGTGTTGTGTTGAGAGTCTGTGTGTCTCTGCTGTCTTTGATTCTGTTTTAGTTTAGTGTTCAATAAATGATGAGGACAGACCGAGGGATGGAATCAAATAGTCAAATGACAAATGATCTCGCTGTCTCTCTCACTCTCTCTCTCTCTCGCTCTCTCTCTCTCTGTCTCTGTCTCTCTGTCTGACTCGCTCTGCTCTCTCTCTCTCTCTCTGTCTCCGGCTCTCCAGGTGTGTGGTCCAAGCTGGAGGTGCCTAACAAAGAGATAGAGGTGAAGAAGGGGCAGGCAGTGGTGCTGCATGCCCAGTACAGCCCCCCACCAGGCAACATCATCAACAACGTCATCAGTTGGACCTTTCAACCAAATGGATCGTCCAACACCAACCTGGTGAGCGAGTGTGTGTGACGTGTGTGTGTGTGTGTGTGTGTGGGGGTGTGGGTGTTTGTGTGTGTACATACACACATATCTTGTCTGTGTGTGTAACACTGAATGTGCATGTAAAGATGCATTGCCTAACTGGCTGTTTTGATGTAAAGATTAACCAACATAAATGAAAATAATTATATATTTGACAAAGTTGAAATGTGTACAATGGCACCACCTGCTGTTGGGACTAAGCATAAGCAGAAAAATATGACACCACTCTACTGTATATGCAGGCTGCCATTGTAAATAAGAAATTGTTGACAAAAAACAATGTCATTGGAAAATAATGTGGATCTTATCGTCAAAAAAGATTCACTGTGGTCGCTGTGAAAAAAACCACCAAAAATCAGTTGTATTGCAGCATTTCCCCTAATATTCAAGTTGACGACACATGTTCCCCTCTAATTCCACCTCATTGTATCTCATTTCATCCAGTTTAGATTGTCAGTGGAACAGGAACACAAAAAAAGAAAATTAACCAATAATACAAATAAAAAGGAGAGGGGATACATATATAAATGTTGACAGAAACGCAACACAATCAGGATAGAAAGGAACAACACAAGGAATATTGTGTCGCTTTTATTTTGACATGATTTCTCCCTCTACCAAAGCCCCTCCCACCCGCGGTGCCCTCCCACTTGCGTGGCTCCTGTCTGTTAGAGGTGCATTCTTGGGAAATTCTCTGACCAAACGCTCCATGTCCTGGCCCTCCAGATCATCTCCTTCATGCGCAACAGCACCACCGTGATGGATTCCCAGTTCAAGGGGCGGCTGGGCTTCTCGCAGAATATGCCCTCGCCGATCGTCTCGTTGCACATCAACAACACCCAGGAGCGGGACTCGGGCACCTTCCGGTGTCAGGTGCTCATCTTTGGGAAGGAGGGGTTCGTCGAATCGCTCATACTCGACGTCACCGGTGAGGTCACGTCACTGTCTCAGCCAATCGCAGTCAAGCAGCATTGTGGCGTATATGCTTCTCAATTATTTTTCAGTTGCTCTGCATTTGGATTTTAGTTATGTAGCGGAGGCTCTTATCCAAAGCGGCCTCAACGTCAGGCTGAGAAAATTGTATTTTTATCTTCATTACAAGTAAGTTACAAATCTGTAAAAATTGATTCAAATTATACTGCCTCTCCCTCTCTGTCTCTCTCTCTCTCCCTCTCTCTCTCTCTCTCTCTCTCTCTCACACCTCTACCTCTCTCTCCCAGTGCCCCCGGCCGTCCCCAAGTGTTCCATGGAGGGCAAGCCGGTGTTGAAGAACAACGTGACCCTGAGCTGCCTGTCCAGCGAGGGCAAGCCGCTGCCCCTCTACAAGTGGACCAAGACCAACCCCACCCTCATGATGTTCTTCCCCCCCATGCTCAGTGAGTTCCCCGAATCCCACCATTCCTGCCTGTGGTGGTTGCAGCATTTCTCCTGACATTCAGGTTGCTAACCCATGATCCCATGTGGTTGCAGAACACTGCCTACCTATGCAGTATTGCAGTCGTAGCTGTGTCACATGTACTATATTATATATAATGTGTGTGTGTATGTGTGTGTGATGTTAAGATGAGAGGACGGGCAAGCTGAAGCTGAGCCAGCTGAGCAGCAACATGTCGGGGAAGTACAAGTGCACGGCCATGAACTCGGCAGGCTCCGAGAGCTGCTTCATCAACCTGGAGGTCATCAGCTGTGGGTGACTTCCTGTTCACACACCCATGCACAGTGTCAGAGCACCAACAGCCCACCAATCATTAGGCAGCATGCATGTACCGCCTAAGGTGCGATAGTTTATCGAGAAGCGAAGAAGTAAACACATCTTTATGCAAAAAGTAATACGGTGTTTGTCACAGGAGCGCCGCCATGCTGAAATGACGTCATCACCATACACCATACCTTACATTCTGTCCGGTGATGACGTCATTCCAACATGGCGGCACTCCCTCTTTTTAAATGTCTTTCTGTAAAACAAAGTCAGCTGTCTGACACATCTGCGCTGTGTGAGTTCACATCTTCGAAACAAGACTTTGTCAAACACCGTATTCATTTTTCCATATACATTTGTTTTTTTTTCTCCATGCTGTATTGCACCTTTAAGTACATGGAATCCAAATTGTGTACGGTGGCTAACTTTAAAGTATCACTCCTGGTAAAGTCAGTACTGCAGGAGCAGCTTTAGCTTCAATGACATGCATTACATGGAGTGGAGTGCTTCACAGCGATGTTTGTTGTTGATTATTCTTTGTTTGTTTCTTACACTTCAGCCACTAGAGCGGGGGTGATCGCCGGGGCGACGGTGGGCGCGTTGGTGGGCGTCGCCATCCTACTCTTCCTCATCATTCTGTGGAAGAGAAGCAGATATAATGAGGACGAGATGGCCAATGACATCAAGTAGGATCACACGCTTTATACCTTCATGCATACACCTATACCATGAACTGTTCCTATGCTGTTACCTTTATCTAGACCTGCAGCTTTATCTAGACCTATGCCTTTATCTAGACCTACAGCTTTATCTAGACCTATGCCTTTATATAGACCTATACCTTTATCTAGACCTAATAGATCAATCTTTATCTAGAGTAGACGATACCTTTATCTAGAACTACAGCTTTATCTAGACCGATACCTTTATCTAGAGTAGACTGATACCTTTATCTAGACCTATACCTATATCTACAGTACACATATACCTCTACCTATACTTCTACCTTAATCTATACATTTATGTAGAGATATACCTTGACCTAGACTTATACCTACACTAATATGAATGAATTTGAGCTAGGGTTTATGTTTGAGCTTATGTTTTGAGCTAGGGTTTGCTGCCTGTTAAAACCCCTACCGTTTAAATGTCTAGGTGCACGTCTGTAACATGATAACTCTTCTAACCCAAACCCTTTCACCCCTTCACCCCTCTCGGTCCTACCACCTCCAGGGAGGACGCCCAGGCCCCCAAGCGCGTGTCCTGGGCCAAGAGCGGCATGGGCTCGGACATCATCTCCAAGAACGACACCCTGTCTTCCATCAGCTCCAGCCCGCACCACAAGGAGCCC
This sequence comes from Bathygadus melanobranchus, assembly GCA_900302375.1. Classification (NCBI taxonomy): domain Eukaryota; kingdom Metazoa; phylum Chordata; class Actinopteri; order Gadiformes; family Macrouridae; genus Bathygadus; species Bathygadus melanobranchus. The sequence continues at coordinate 10,246 of OMKP01082702.1, read as the reverse complement.
TTCCACGCCAACAGCCAGCACCACCAGCACCAGCCACCCAACCACCTCCAGCACCACAGCCAGCAGCAATACCCGCAGCGCCCGCCCTCCGACACCGCCTCCATCATCACCACCACAGGCAGCATGGCCGGCTACCGGCCGCCCCAGGGGCGCCACCACGGGGGCGCCTCCACCCCCACCCAGTACGGCGCCTACAACGGCAACGGAGTCACCCTGCCCCGGGACCAGTACCCGGATGGAGCCCCACAAGATTCCAGAGGTCACGGGGAGCACCCAAACAGCGCCACCCTGCCTCTGAGCCAGACGGAGAGGCCCACCAGGCTGCCCCAGGCCCAGGGTGACGGCCGGGGCTACGGCCAGGCCCAGCCCGCCCTGATCCCGATCCCCCGCCCGCCAGCGCTGCCCACCTCCGTCATATCCGCCTCCAACATCGCCCGCATGGGCGGGGTGCCCATCATGGTGCCGGCTCAGAACCAGGCGGGATCGCTGGTCTGAAAAAAATTACTTGAACAGCAAGTTAAAGGAAAAACACCACAGCCATGGAAGCCTGCATTTCTTTTTGTTACGATCATTTCTCTCCAGTGCGTGAGACTGTGGAGCTTCTCTGCTGATGTAGAAGACATCTGCATAGACACAGAGAATGTTGGTTTGATCTTCCACCCAGAACAGCGTTGTTCCATTACTAATCGAATCAAATGTTTGCCCAAGATACAAAAAACTGCAACATTAGTTGTTGTTTTTTTTACCATATCCAACAAACGAAGATAAAATTGAGTCCAAGATTGTAACAAATCCTCCAGTTTCAAAAAAATACCATCTAACTTCTTCATAGTTATGTAGACCTTTACTAGTTCTGGTTTATCGATCACCTTTGTATGTGAGTTCTGGCAAATAAAAGCAGGTTTCATTAAGACAGACACTTCTTTAGTTCTGCTATTTACGGTCATTACACTGGTAGTTTGTTGTCTTGTTTTAGAAAGACGGTCAACAAACTCTGCTGTTTTATATTTGGTGGTGTGTCACTTGGAGGTTGAGTTGCAGGAGGATTTCTTCAGGGTTGAAATCTATTATTCAACAGGCTGGGCAGCGCTACATGTGAACGACAGCTGGCAGCACATGACAACATAAACACACACAGCATATTCATTATATATTTCCCTGCTGTGATTGTTGTGTTGGGTTATTTTCAAACACTGGAGCAAAATGTATTTTAAAATGTGTCTTCTTTGTCATTATTCATTTTCACTGTTATTTTTTCCTTAATATTCTGAGGATGATGCGTCCAGGAATGATAAACACGATCTTAGCATCTTGTATACACTGTTTTTACTCTTTGAACATGAATGGTCCAATAGTATGTACATATTAGCAGTGTACATTATATAAATATGACATATATTCAAGCCTTTATTTTTATACTGCAACGTATGGTAAGTGTTTTCAATTTGTACAACGGCAAACCTATGTCCCAAATTCTAGGAATAAATCCAAAATCCTCGGTTGTCAGATGGCATAGAAAATGGTTGTCCAAACTAATACTTATACTGTATCCTTAAGATGAACATTTAGAAAACGGGCAGTATTTATATGTATTTTCTGTATTTATGTTCAAGTATTTGTATAATATTTTCAATTAAAAGAGAAATGTTGGTCAATTTGCGTGTTATTTTAACAAACTAATAAATTAATTCAGAACTGTATTATACAAGCATTCAATTTGTACATTACAGAAATGTAGGCCTATGTGTTGTAAGATACATTAATCACCACTACACCACTAATATGTCAAAACATTTAAGACTATACGCTTAATCATTTTTCATAATGTGTTTCAACGCGTAAGACGTGAAATAATTTACCATATAATTATTATATGAAAAGTGTAGTGCTTGAACAATCCAGTAGAGGGCGGCAGATAACACTATAATTGCCTTGGGTTTTCCCGAAGCTACTACGATTATACTGTTTATTTTATCGTTTAATTTCAAGCAATTGTAAGATGTATCCCCGTCTATTTCTAAAAGCCATTCACATTAAACAAAATGACAAAACCAGCACCATTCACATGACATATGGGTATACTGTTTATTAGAATTGGCGATTAGCAATTAAACATTCACCTACATGGCTCAAAGAAGGTCATATATGCTCAATCTGTATGCCTTTTTAACGAGCTCGTCCTGTCAGGAAAAATGACATTTAAGTTAATTCTGTGATCAACGCTCACATGGTTGAATGGGGGAGGAATGCATTGTTTTATATTAAGAAAAAAATCAAAGTATAAAAATCGGCAACAGAGTATATCAAATATTAAATACTTCTCCAAAAGAAATTACAAAAAAGAAAAAAAAAACAAGAGCACTGGATATTAATACCGTAGCAAAATAACTGACAGAAGAAAACCAAAAACATAGTAAAACATCCGGCACCCGTAAAGTATTTTCTCACATGGAACTACTGGATCGGCAGAAAAAGGTGCATGGCTTTTAGTCTTCAAACGATTCACGTGAACCCTTTTTCATGGCCAATACTAGTAGATGCAGCACATGTGGATGATGGGGGGGGTGGGGGTCATAATTATATGGATGCTGCCTCGTGGGTCAGCGAACAGGAACATGAGTAGCCCAAGACCAGCGGTCAAAGGTCATCTTTGAAAATGAGCTGATGAAGGGGAGGGAGAGAGAGAGAGGAAGAGATGAATGAAGAGGGGGTGAAGAGGAGAGAAGGAGAGAAAGAGTCAATGGGAGAAATAAAGAGGAAAAAAAGACAATGAACAAAATAAACACAACAGAAATACAGAAGTCTTGTGGCGTATGTTAATAGCGAGGCGTGCTCTGGAGAACAAATGTGTTAGTAAAGTCCTATAAAAGGAGAGGAGCCGATGGCACACCGTCGGGATAGCATTCGGGTGGCGACGGCGGCGGCCATTTTGGAGTCTGGCCTGAGCTTATATTGTGCAGAAGGAAGTGGGGGGGGAGGGGGAGGTGAGCCCCTGGCGAAAGGCAGTAATCATAGTTAGGTGAGCTAGGTAGGATAATGTCGGTGGTGAGGTGTCCATGGCTGATAAGGGTACAGATGGTTAGCTCATGCAGCTCGGGACTGAGAGGAGGAGAAGCCCTGGGATCATCGTCTCCGTCGCGCGGAGGGTCCGCGGACAGCGGCGGTTTAGGTGGGACATAGGACTGTAAGGACACAAGAAAAACAATAGGACATGAAATGGATTGCATTTATATATATTATATATATATATTGCCTCACATTCACCCATTCATACACACATTCAACTCACCGACGGCGACAACCAGCTCGTCGGGAGCAGTTAGGGTTAGGTGTCTTGCTCAGGGACACCTCGACACTTAGCTAGCCGGGGATCGAACCAGCAACCTTCCGGTTGCCAGACAACCGCTCTACCTCCTTGAGCTACTGCCTCCCATCATAACTAATTAACACTCTGACAGATTTTTGAGATTCCGATCAATTTAAACAGAAAATAAAAGCCCTTAAAAGCCTGGACCTATAACTGATAAATTATTGACAATTACGTTGCTATTTTAACAAGTGCAGCTTTTATAGCCTTTACGGCACGGGTTTACTGGCCGAGGAAACTCACAGAAGATTATGATGTTCTGGACCTTTGAAATAATATTCTCTAACTGGACCCCCTTTGAATAACCCCGGTGTAAGCTAATGAAAACACAACCATTCTTACTTTCAGGTGATTACACACGAATTAAAACATAGTCATGAATATTATACTCCATTTCTGCCAAGTCCGTTCCGCTAGATGCCACTAAATTCTACGCACTGCACCTTTACAACATGTAGGGTTAGCGTTAGGGTTAGGGTTAGGGTTAGTGTTACCTTTTAATATGTAGTCAGTGAGGAGCGTCGGCACCTTGTCGCTGTCCTCCCTCATTGCAAAAAGAACTGCAGGGGGAAGGGAGCACAGTTTGGGCCGGTTAGACGAAATTATTTTGTCTATAATCTTTAGCGACAATAAGTGGAGTAACGTCTCTCACTGTTTGTAAGCATCTGCAGGTCTTCCACGGATGGAGGGGTTCCCTTCTCCTCGAAGGGGATAACCGTGTTGAGATACTGAGAGCAGAGAAGAGCAGAGAAGAAAATCGCTTTTTCTGGTTGTCTGAAAATGATGTCGCTATAACTGTAGCTCCAACTCGTGCCACTAGAGGCCGCTAATGGGGGAACTCCATAACTAAATGATCAGCAGCTCACGTGTGTGAAGGGGAAACGAACAATTTCACCCACCTGTTTGTCGTTCCCTGTGCTTCCGAAGGTCTGTCTGATGCCCGACTGCAGGATGTTGGAGAGGCCCTCCATGCTGAAACGCTGCAGGTCACACACGCACACACACACACCATTTGCCATTAATGAGTGAACATTAAATGAACATTGTGAGTGATAGGATTTGGTCGCAGTAAGCTGCTTCTGAGCTCCATAAAATATTAAAGTTAGAAAAGGAACAAAAATATGATCATGGCTAACTGTGCTAAGAAAAATATATGTTTGCTTTGTTTGTATAGTAAGTATATAAGTAAAAGAAGGTAAACAGGGGGCGGGACAGTCTGGTAGTTATGAAGTTTAACTCTCAGAAAAAAGGTTTCAGGTTCAAACCCTGAAGTCTGCAATCTATTATCACCAGCAGGTGTAGGTGAGTTAGAAATATTGCCTTTGTTTTATGAGTTTGCCCATACAGTCCTATCTTAACTTATACTGTTACAATGTATAAGTTACAATTACTGTTATAATGGATCTGTCCATTATAAGTTATTGTAATGGACAGAAGTTATTGACAGTTCTAAAAACATTATGATTTCACCACGTTGTGTATGCTAACTAGCTAGCTAGTTAACAAACTGGATGCGTTGTATTTGCCACGTCCAGTTGATAGTGTGATATTACGCTATTGAAAGTCAATGCTTCATATTATTTTATAATTTCACAGATAATTTCCAGTGTGACATTCTCCCATTTTATCTGAAAGGAGGTATTTTGTAATTCTTCCACGTAATTGAGTCACTTATATGTATGTCTCTGTATTGTATCTATATGTATTATTGTGTATATTGAGAGCAGCTTATTATATTATATATATTCAGCCGATACTGGGATGTCACTACAAGGCTAATTGTAGGAAAAGCCGACTTCCACTAGAGTCTTTCCTGGAAGAGTGCATGGCTGCTAATGGACAGGAGACGCATTACCGCTGTGCTAGCCGCCTAGCCGCGTGGTTTCACCTTTCCGCAATGCTAAATGCTTATCGCTAGTGCTGTAATTCACTAAAGCGCTGCTGGTTGCGTAACCAGCCACTTATGCGATGGCTGCACATGCGGACATAATAATAATAATAATAATAATAACAATTAGATTAACTACTCTGTGTGTGCATAGGAGCTCTTTTGAAATAGCATTTCCTATTACTAACCCTAACCCTAACCCTGACTCTATTACTAACCCTAACCCTATCACTAACCTGACGCTATTACTAACCCTAACCCTAAACCCTAACCCTATTACTAACCTTAACCCCCTACCTTAATCCTTTTACTAACCCTAACCCCCCACATGCCCTAACCCTATTACTAACCCTAAACCCTGACTAACCCTAAACCCTGACGAACCCTAACCCTAAACTACCCTAACGCTATTACTAACCCTAACCCTATTAGTAATCCAAACCATGACTAACACTAACCCCTGACCCTTACTTCTTCTCTCTCTCTCTCTCTCTCTTCCCTGGCCTTCTCTGTCTCTCTCTCCCCCACTATCTCTCTCTCTCCCCCTCCCTCTCTCCCTCTCTCACCTTGGCCGGCATGCCGGGTGTCTTCTCCGTGCGTCCCGCCGCGTTGCTGACACCGGTCCCGCCACCTCCACCTCCTCCTCCTCCTCCACCTCCTCCTCCTCCGCCACTACTGCTCCCCCCCTGCAGGCTGAGGCCCTTGTCTCTGCGGCGGCGCCTGCTGCCCTCCCGCTGCTCCTTCTGCCGGTTCTGCACCTCCATCAGCGCCGTGATGAAGGTGTTCTTCACCTCCTTCTCGAACTCCAGCTCCTCGCGCCGCGCCAGCTGGCTCACCAGCTCCTCCGAGTAGCGCAGGATGGCCGCCTCCACGCGTTTCAGCAGCTCCTCCAGCGCCGAGCTGGGCATCAGGCTGAGGCCTGCAGGGGGACAATGAACCGTGTGTGGGAGAGAGACTGTGTGTGTGTGTGTGCGTGTGTGCGTGTGTGCGTGTGCGTGTGCCTGTGCGTGTGTGTGTGTGCAATTCTGTGTAATTCGGTGAGGATGAACCAACCGACCCAAACACACGATTATCTGTGTCTGCTGCACAACTGAACACGCCTGATTTGGTGCGCTCTGTTGAAAATAAAATGTATAATAGCATGTGTTGACCCAGCTGTCTGTATAGCTGCTGGATCATTTACAGGGTAAGTAAACACTGTTCCGTTTGGGTCTCACCAAGTGTTGCTGAATGTTTCCTTCTTTCAAGTTAAACGGGGGGAAATGATCTGTAAAGTAAGAGGGGTTTCTGCTACTTAAAACGCTTTTCCGGAGTGGTAGTTTGCTGCTACTCCTATGAAACTCAATGTGTTCGTTTGTTCTAAAGCCTTTGCGGCTTTATATCCTGAGCAGAAGTGCTCCTGCTAACATACTTATCCTTTAAGGTTTTAAATTGTTTATACAATACACTGTGCAATAACAGCACTCTGTGTAGCTATTGTCCTTGAACATGAAATACATTATGGGCCTATGTTATACAATAAACGGCCAGACGATTTCCATTTATGCTCTCAAGAGTTCATGGCCACAGTGACAATGTGTTTTTCATTAGCAATTATGTGACTATAAAATGGCACACGGGGGTCCATCTATCACAACCTAACAGGGATAGCAACACAGCCGCTAACAATATGACTTGTCCTGCCGCCATAGCTGCCCTGCCCTGTTGGAGTAGTTAGCATGAAATATTGCTGTCCTATCACTAAACACTCCCAATTGAGATCGCAGGAGGAAATAGCTATTTGTTTTTGTCGTAAGCCAAACGGCAGACTACTTTAAAAGCTCTCCTTTTTGTATTTTCTATATCTATATCTATATCTATCTATCTATCTATCTATCTATCTATCTTGTGTGAACCCATACGAGAAAAAAAACAACAGAAAACCAAATTGCCCAAAAAAACGTGGCTATCAACCGCTAAGACCAACTGAAAAAGCAACCATTGTAGACAAATCCTTGATCAATCAATCAACAACAACAACAGCAATAAAGATGGCTGCCCTACCCTCGTAGGAGCAGTTGTTGTTGGAGGCCTGGGACAGCTGCCGGATCTCCTCCAGCAGGGACGGGTTGTCGCTGGGGAAGCAGTGGCTGCTCTCCTCCTCCTCCTCCTCTTCCTCCTCCTCCTCTGTTTCCCCGGGGTCCGGAGAGTTCTCCATCATCTCCACTAACTCCTCGATCACCTACAGGGTCCACAGAGTACATGGGTGGTTCGATGGGTGGGTGGGTGATTGAGTGGACGGATGATTGGATGATAGGTGGATGGGTGGGTGATGGATGGATGGATGATGAACGGATGGATGATGAGCTGGAGGATGAGTGAACGGTGGTGTGGGAGGTGGGATGGAAGCTGGGAAGTACATGAACATGTGTGCACTTCACACTCATCTCTCTCGAAAGTTGAAACTCTGAGACATAAAGACTCTGTTTTATGTGCATACAGCATCCTTTCATCAATCATTTACAGGTGTCAGCGGGGAGAACCGAGAAACGTCCAAACGCTACACAGTTAATACCGAGAGGTATCGGGTAAGGCCACAGTAACACACCTGGTCAGCTGTGATGAGTGGCTCATCGCTCAGGCACTTGGCGTTGTCGTTCTTCTCGTTCATTTCCTCTTCCTCCTTCTCGTGGATCTGGGGAGGAAATGTGATGTCATACGTTCTCTATTGAGGGTCCTAACTCTCAGCACTGGACAATGGCGGTAGTCATTGAGACACAACTCATCTGGAAATAATTGCCATTAGTATTCTAAAAGGGTTCCTTCAAAAACGTATATTTTTAATGGATGATAAAAACAATTTAAAACCCAGAGAAGATGCTAGTTACTTGTTCTGAGTGTTGTAAGTGCATAACAACCATTACTCAGACAATCATCGCAATGCTTTTTTCAGGGATCTCTCTATCTCTCTATCTCTCTCTGAGAATCATAGAAGCTCTTTAGGACTACAGGAAATGATTGTCATGTACTACACAATAAAGCGCTATTGATTTTCCTAAATTCTTTCAACATAATGGCCTGCCAGGTAAAAGGCTAATTAGCTAGCCATAGTTCAGGCTGAAGTGCTATTGATCTGGGCACCTGAAGAAACATTTTAAAATGGCAGAGATGTGAGAAATGTGTAAGAGTGCGAGACATGTCACTTAAAAAGAAAGTGTTCAAATGCTTTCTCTTCTCTTCTTTTAGAGCGTCTCCAATTGTTCATCGTGTGGCGTCTACACACACGGTTCATAAGGAGAGGCTACACCATGGCTGACAAGTGGAGGACATTTTTATGTACCCATATAGCTTTATGAACCTGTGATAACTGATACAGTCTCCTCCTGCACCAGAGAACATTCCCCCACTGTCCACCATAGCTGGTGGGAAAACTGACGGCCCCCACCCACTAATCTATTGGGGCCTAATCAGACTCAACTCTGGAGAAGCTTTCATCCAAAGCGACTTACAATAAATAATTTGTCGGAAGAGGGAAACAACAATATATCTCTGACGGTGCAGTGCAATTTGAATAGAATTTCAATGTAATGTGCAACATAATACCACATATCATAAGTGTACGTTACTTGTACGTTAAATTGTACATAACGTGATACGAGATTATGTGTGGGAACAGGTCAAGTTACTATTTAAGAGAGGGAACGGTAGAAACACCAGCACACACAAAGTGTGTGGTCCTCATTCTAGTTCAACAGACTAAAACTAAAGAAAAAAATACATTTAAAACATCTAAATAACGCTACAAAGGTCAAAGTTGAAAGTGAGGAGCTGTACCTCTTGGTCAGACAGGTTGCCGTTGAGTGTCTCTGAGGTCGGGTTGTCCCAGCTAGAGATGTAGTTGTCAGTCAGGGCATCCCACACACTGTAACACAGGGGCAAACACACAGATGTGTGAACTTACAGGATTCTGTTATTTGTCTCATAGAAGATGTTAACTCTTCTAGAATTTGCCACCCCTCCTCTCACACACACACACACAAGTCCAAAACACAAAAACCAAAAACAACAAATGTAAGAAATAACCGATATAATAATCTGAAAAATAAACAATCATGGCGAGTATGTACCAAAAGCTGTAAAAGAATGTGTTAGGATTATTTGCCAGGGTTAGGGTTACAACAATGGCGTCGAAGCCATTGCAGTTTGTAGTGTTACAGTTGAATAACCTCCCATGCTACGCTGCGTTTAGCTATCTTCCGCCATCTTAGCTCAGCCCGGCCACCCCGCAGCCTACAGCTCGGTCAATACATCACCGACGGCCAAGTCAATAACATCCACCCATACGAAGACAAAGAGCAGCGCCTTACTACTCCTTTGTTCACAGTGTCTCGACGAAAATATTCAGTAAAAAAACACCTCCTCACATCATGACGGTGAGCTGTGTCTGCAGCCGACCACCGCCAGTCTCAGTGTGTGTGTGTGTGCGTGTGTGACGAAGGACAGACACAAAGCCGGTCTTAGAAGTCCTTCTTTGTTGGTCTCGGTCTGCCCGGTTGGGGCCCCTCATGAAGGGCCTCTCCTCCTCCACGGTTGTGTTGGCCGGGGCCCCATGCCAGCCGTCCCTCTGTGGCACGGCCCCGACCCAGCCAGCACAAACCAAACAAACACAGCCATTCAACACACACACACACCCACACACATCACACATAGAGAGAGGGGTAGATAGACAAAGAGGGAGATGGGAGAGGGAGAGAGCGAAAGAGGGAGAGAGAGAAATAGCGAGAGGGGGAGATAGAGAGACAGGGAGACAGAGAGGGTGAGAGAGAGAAAGAGGGAGAGAGAGATAGAGCGGGTGAATAGAGAGAGAGGGGGAGAGAGTGATAGAATATTGAGCATATTGATTACCTACGTTCACCCTTCTTCATCTCTCCTCACCTATCTCCCCTTCCCCTCCTCCCATCTCTCTAACAGGAAGTGTTTCCATGGAGATGACAGTGTTGCAATTCTCTGTT
>OMKP01082700.1:0-16459 GCA_900302375.1 Bathygadus melanobranchus | reverse complement strand
ACGGAACAACAACACAAACAAAAACAATAGAATAACAACACAATCACACAACACCACAATACACACTAGCACACCAGGGTCAGGACCGGCTTGGGACCCCAGGTCTGACTTCATGGTATCAAAGTCAATCATCGTTTAGTTCATTAGTCTTCAACCACACGCCAACAGGCAAACTGTTTCATCTCTGATCACACAACACACATACACACACACACACACATGTGATCTTCCATGGTAGGATGTAGACCAGAGCTTGGCAGAGGTTGAGAGGCTGAGCCCACACACTGTAGCCCGCCTCTCTGCTCGCTTCCCTGGCCGCCTCTCGCTCTCCTCTCCCCTGTAGCAATGCTGCTCACATGGCTACACACACATAGCCAGCGCATATAGACAAGCCCTCAATGTATGTGGGAGTGTGTGCGTGTGTGTGAGACAGTGAGACAGAGATTGAGCAGGTGCCAAAAAAGTAAAGATTGAAAGAGGTGCACATACTGTAGTGTTAGCTTATTTTATTCAATATTTTTACACATTGTATTTGTATGAATTCAATTCAATATCAACTACTACTTAAGGGTTGACATTAAATATGTAAATGTTGTGTTAACTTAACACTTTATGCGTTGAATGTCTTAGTCAAAATACAAAACAGACAAATTTCAAATAAGGATACCCGAATATATCAGAATATAATATTTCCCATATTTCCCAATGAAAAGTTTTTCAAATATTTTTTAGGAAAACGTGCAAAGTACTTAGGTGTGACATCAAGAAGTTTGGAGGTGTGGGTGAGGGATTTAGTCGCAGTTGCTGCACCTGGTGTATGGGGAAGGACTGAGAGAGATGACGGTGTTTTGGGGCGGGATTTAAAGGAGGGACTGAGAGAGTGACGCGTATGGGAGAGGGTGATGGGGGGAGGGGATGAGGGTTGCTGTTGCCAGCCTGTCTGCCAGTAATCCAATAAACGTCAACATGACTGTCACTGATGGGGTTAGCGTGATTAGCAATCAGATTGGCCCGAAGCCAAACACATTACATGAAAACAGAAGGAATCGCCCTCGCAAATCGCCAGCTGACAATTTTAACCATTTTACCCTTTTGTATCTTTTTCTATCCCGTGTGTATTTTTAGAGCAGAGGATTGTCATAGTGATGCCGTTAGAATTGTATTAATGTTCTTCTTTTTGTTGATATACGCTTTTCAAATGACAACAAGATTTGTCTGTAAAGTTTCTACATCTATTCTTTGCATTTTAAACTCCCTCTCGGTATCAATGCAATCTTAAAAACGAGTTAGTGAGACTAAGCCTGTTGGGGATGACGTGGCTTCCCGTCCATAAAACGTCAATTTTACATGCTTTGCCTCAGCTAGGCCTTTAGAAACTAGTAAATTCAAAGACAGCAGCTTTGATTATAGTCTGGCTCCACGCTCACCTTATCCCCACAGTCTTCTGTTGCTGTGTGACTCAAAAGCCGTTCTCTAAACAGCACCTATGGGAGCGGGTAAGATTCCCTCAGAAATATTTTCATCATTACCATGCAAATTGGTTTGGGAATCCTCGACTTAAAAGCCTTTGCCATACTTCATTTCGGAGTCTGTAAATGCAATTAATTGGACCTTGTTCGCCAGCACGCAAATTTGCAGGCCGATAATTGGTATTGTTGGGCGTCTTATTAAAAAAAAGTTTCTCCACTCTCTTTAAAGGCTGAGAGCTAAGAGGCGACGCTGGCATGGCGTCACCGCGGCAATGTAAGGGGATAATAAAAGGCCTTTCATGGGTCCTGAATGGAACGGTGCTTGCAAACAAAAGCGGATGCAAGAACGATTTCCAACATGGTTTCTGAGAGCTGCTGCTGCCCCCCCCCACCACTCCCTCAATCAATTAGCACTCTCCACAATCTATGCAAATGCCCGCAGTACCCAGATGGGCAACGCGTCGCTGCAAATCCCAACTTAGCGCTCCGGCGCGTTCCCCTCTCGCTGGAGAGGAGAAACATGAAGTCAGAGTCGGGGGTAGCTTTTTGGTTTTTACTTACAGAAAACACGCAACGCGCCACGAGCCAGAGCAATAATACAGAGGGAAGGCGAGCTTTCCCTGTTTTCCACGGTTTCGAAACCGCTCTAAATACATCTCATTTGTAGCTGCATCAGAACTGTGCCATCGAATCAAATAAAGCCCGGCGAGCGGAGCGACGACGCAGGCTCCAACACGCCCCAACATGTTGTTATGCGTGGCCAGTTGGTCGGTTGCCATGGTAATAACCCCTTTGTATGTCACCAGCACATTATTTTGAAGCAGAAGAGGGAGTGGCGGTGCGCGTGATACGGGAGGTCGACGACGTGCAATTGAAATCCGATAGAAACACGGATCTGGCGCGTTTGGTTGTTATGGTCGTTGTCAGGGAGTCGCTTGGTGGTTGGTTTCTAAAAACAGGACTTTGTAACTGCTAGCACATCGGGTTAGAGGTGTTTCACACCAAGCACCTGTGTGACCAATTCAAAAGATGATGTTATGATATGATGATATGAGCTGGGAGCAATCGATTACATTGGTGTCGGCTGTTATATAAAACGAGACATTTTCGCAACATACCAATCATATCGATATATAGATCTTTTCATAACCAAAATCCCACCTAGCCATTAGAAAAAAACATTTAACCGCCTTTGGCCTTTAGATATTTTCCAGTTTAAGTGTTTAATATACAGTATATTAGACTGTGATCATATTATCTCTAGCCAATATACTGTAACAAGATTGTTCCGGCATTCTCTCGGGCATGCATTAATTAAATATTGTTTAATGTCTGTTGAATACTACTTAACAGTATAAGTGTTTTTGTTGTTATTGTTTTGGGGTGACATCGTGGACCTAAGGTGGGAGTGTCATGTTGTCGACACACACTCCTGTGTTTTCCAGTGTGGGAATAAGTTCTAAATGGAGAGAGCAGAAAAGAGTGGAAGTGAGCAAGATGTTTTCAACCCAGAAAACGTCCCTCCCTCTCTGCTCCCTCCCTACATTTTTCAGCCATTGAGAAGTGTTGCATTCACACACATGATTGACAGGCAAGATCCAATCCAATTCCCCAAACGAATCAAGGAAGAGATGCCCTAATGCCAGAAATGAGCCAGGAGTGGTCTAAAATCTAAATTGGCTCATACAAAGACAGGTGTATTCAACCCAAAACAAATATTCTCACAGCACATTTCACTCACTAATACTGTAGGTGACAGATAGCTATGCCATCTCTTTCAAATTACACTCTCTATCCTAGCTCCAACATCTACTGTTCAGCTTTTAATTGTTTTGTTATTATGTTTTACTGTCAGGCAAGTTGGCAAGACGCCCTGGCCAGGAAGGACCAGGACCTGTTTTCTATGAGCGATGCGAGGCGGCTTGTGGAGAACAGGTGAGTCCGTGTGCTGTCCCCGCGTTGTTTTCCACCCGCTTCTGTTGACCGGGCCTGCGTTCTTCTCCTGTGGTGGCGCCTCCATTAGCCAAATGACTTTGTGTCTTGTCATTTCTTTGTCTTGTTAAGTTATTATACTGCAATGTTCCTGGATGAGTACTCGTCTTACACACACGCAGTGGCGTGTCGATTGTTGCCCCCACACACTGTGGACATCTTCCCCCTTCCATCAATAGAGCCCTGTTTTTGATATTAAATGTGCTGCTCTGATTAGTATTATAAGTTAAGTATTAATCTAATATAAAAGGCTGCTATAGGGACTAAATTCTGTTTGATGTTATAATGATATGAAATAAGAAAATTGAGAGCCTGTTAACTAAAGGCATTTATTTGATCTAATTCATGAAGGTTATATTTCAAATGTGTAGGCCTATATATATATATATATACATATATATTAGCAATGAAAAAATGAGAGCCTGCTACCTCATGTAGGCTGTGGTCGAAAAGAAAATCCTGTCTTTTCCTACCCTTGACCTCGATGGAAAACATCGTGAGGTCAAGGAAAGATGTGAGGGAGAATTCATGAGGACTTAGGAAAAGACAACCACGGTGATAAGAGAATCCTTCTGCACGTACACTAGGCTACGTAACTATGCAACGTGTTAAGGATGTGGGTCTGCCGTGGTAAAGCTACAATGTTCTGAAGATGGACTACTAAAAGTGCATTAGTCACTTCGACCTGTGTGTTCTTACCGTGTTGTTTCATGCAGGCTATGTAAACGTAGACAACCCAAAATATTACTTCATTACTTCATTATTACTAACATTGGAATTTAAATAAAATAGGAATATACGCTTGTCACATTGAGACTGCTCATGCTCATCCTCCTGTCTGTTCATATGTTGGTGCCGAGTGTGTAAACAGCCTCACCTGGCTGATTAGACTCTGGGGTTGGGTGAGGCTGCACACCTGTGGTGCACTGGCCAATCAATGCACACAAGATAAACCAGCCATCACCACACACACCCAGAGGGAGTGTCGACATGTCAGCAGGGACCACCTGCTCTGTCTGCATAAGGGTTAGGGTTCTTCATAACTCTACCAAACCGTTGAAACAAAAATCTACCTGTGTCCTGGGCATCTGAGAAGCCCAACAATGCCACTTAGGCGGCTTGTGGCAGGAGCAATTGCCAGACTAAAAATGAAAATAATATGGTAGTAGGCTTGATGGAATGCAAAATATAGTCCATTCCCTTTGTGGAACTCCCTTTGTGGATCTAGCGATTCCGATGGGTCTGACGGTACCGTAGCCAAGCCGCAGGATCTAGCGGTATGAATGGGTTTAGTGGTACGTAGCTGAGCCATGGGGTCTACCGGTATGATAGCGACGAGTGCTATTTGAGTCACCAAGGTAAAACAGGGCGACAGTAGCTCAGGGAGTAGAGTGGTTGTCTGGCAACCGGAAGGTTGCTGGTTCGATCCCCGGCTCCGCCTAGCTAATTGTCAAGGTGTCCCTGAGCAAGACACATAACCCTAACTGCTCCCGACGAGCTGGTTGTTACCTTGCATGGTTGACACTGCCGTCGGTGTATGAATGGGTGAATGTGAGGCAAATGTAAAGCGCTTTGGATAAAAGCGCTATATAAATGCAGTCCATTTACCATTTACCATTTAAAACCGTACTGAGATTAGTCTAAGCTTGATATCTGAAAGCAAAAGTCCTGCCATTCCCTGAAATCCAGTTTCTTGAAATAGGGGCCAGGTGCTGTCTCCCCAAGGACCCTGTTGGCCCACCTTCCAACCACAGTCATCTGCTTTTAAGGATAACTTTGGGATTTTTCAACCTTATTTTCCCAAGTCTAAGTGACTAATGTGGACAACAATTTTTGAAATTGTCCCAGTATTGAGCGAGAGCGCTTCAACCTGTCAGCTGCAAAAGGGGCTGCAATGTAAACCTTTGGGGCAATAACACCCTGGTTTGTTCTGCCACTGACAGGCTCAGATTGTCATTATATGTGTTTGACAACTTTATATAACATTAAACACAATAATAAAAAGACCAGATCAAGTGAAAGGTGAAGAAAAAAGTACTCTCTGTAGGGACCCTTTCCATAATGTTGTCAGACACTTATAATAATAATCTGAGCCTGTCAGTGGCAAAACAAGCACTTTTAGAGGACGTTCATTGACGGGGCAGAATTGCCCCAAAGGTTTATATTGCAGCCCGTTTTGTGGCTGACGGCTGAAGCGTTCTCGCTCAATACTGGACCAATTTCAAAAGTTGTTGTTGCATTGGTCATTAATGGCTTTTCCACTGCATAGTACCAGCTCGGCTCTACTCAACTCTATTTTTGGTTTTCCATTGGGCAAAAGTTGATATCTGGTACCTGATACTTTTTTGGTACCACCCTGTCAAGGTTCCAAGTGAGCTGAGGCGATACGGTCGTCACCGCATAATTGCATCACTGCATCATCATTGCGTGAGGCCGGACAGCCTGTACAAAGCCGCTGGGAAATGCAGTAGTCTACCTCCCCGGGATTCTACACTGCCTCCATCTGAGAGGTTAGCTGTTCACAGAAACCCATGAGTCCAGTACAAAATCCCAAAGGTGTTGTGGAAGCCAGTGCTGCCGTTGGTGCCACCTTGGGGGCTCCCCTATGGCAACCATAGTAGAAGTGGTTGCTCAGGCCTGGTACTCAGCTCTCAATATCTCTTCGGTTGGAACCAGGGGCTGGCGGGAGCAAGCTGGTCATGGTGGAGGCCATCACCTGGTTTCTCTTGACCAGCCACATGGTTCTGCCCTGTACTCCATGTCCGACAGCTGTTCCAGCACAGTGCAAGGGTCCCGTGCTGACACCACCACCCACACTGGACATTGGTCCGCCCCCACCGAGGCCTGGACACGGGAGAGGATGGGGTCTTGGATCTGGTCCTGGCGGTGCTGCTGGGGATCAAGGGTCTACAGGCTGTCGTTGCCCGGTAAAACTGTGAACCTTTGTGGGTCTCCAGCACTGTAGCGTACAGCCAATGGTGCCAGGTACGGTTACAGGGCAGACCAAGCAGATGGTGAACCCCTGGTGTCACCAGTGCTCTGCAGGGGGTGCCATTGGGTGCCATTGCAGTCAAGGTACAGTCCATGTGCCTGGCCCATTGTGGAGCTGGGGCCGGGCAATAGCGTGCGATGTGGCCTTGCTCCCCACATCGGTAGCATCTCTTTGTCGGGTTGGCCTCTCTGTCCGTCACCTAACTCGTTGCAGTGGGGCGTGGTTGGCCTGACAGGTCAGCTCCTCCCCATTCCTGCCATGGTGGTCTACACGCTGCAACAGATGCCTTGTGTTGAGTCACGGTACACACCATGCGCTCAGCCCACTCTGCTTCAGTTAGGGCTGCTGTCGAGGTCCTCGGGGTGTAAAGGTGGATGTGCACCTTTTTAATATACAAATGTTTTTTTTTTCTTTTTGATTTCTGGAATCGTTCAAATATTTTATTAACAGTGCTTCAAAATGCAAAAGAACAGAAAAATCGCCAGAAAAAGAAAAAAAAACATTGTAACTGGAGTCTTTTATTAAATGGCCAACCTGTTATTATTAGCAGGCGCAGCTGTTTGATATATTTTGCCCTTGTTTAAACATTGAAATAGATGCTTAATATGTTAATTATTAAAACCATTAATCATAAACAACACAACTCAACGTTATCCTCTTCCTTCTGTTTCTGCATGCGTTCGTCATAAAACCGGTGAGCTTGGGGAGCCAGGAGCGCACCTCTCACATCCTGGCTTGTCTCTTCTAATCCCTGCCACTGAAAGATCCGCCAATAAGATCTCCCACTCCTAAATCACAACGGCAGCTCGCTGTGCTCAAATACCCGACTCTGCCGGCCAATAAAAAAGAGAGGACAGAGAACCCCCGGTGTCTGGACAGATCAAAGCGAGGCGTCGCAGGGAAAAGGTCAGATTTGCAGTTGGCGGCAGTCTGAGGGCTCAACGCAACAGCAATGAACAGGCCGTGCTCTCTGCCCCGATTTCTATTGCAATCACAACCCCCCCGTCCCCGTCCTGTTGGGTTCAGGCTAGGTAATGGTTGATATCTGAGACTGTGCCTCTTGTTGCACAGTGACAAGTGAACCACAAGCAGGCTTGACATCACAGCGGAATGCACAGATAAAACACATGGATTAAAGATCAAAGCTAGTTCTTCCTGATGTGGCATTGTTTGGTCCTAACATTCCATGCTAAATACCTTCCCCTTTCTTTCTTCCTTTCTTTCCCATTTTGGGTCACTGTTTTTGCATCTATACATTAGCTAACTATTTGAACGACAGCCTTTTTCCATATATGTCTATTTGTTATTACTAATCAGGGGCATTACCAGACATAAAGCTCTACTGGGGCATAGCCCCCACCATTACTCAAATCAGACAATTGTTTCTTGGATTTTTAAACAATAGTTATTTCAACTTACATTATGATAGGTCTTGTTCTAACACTTTTAATATAATGGGTGGCGCTTCAAGGTTTTGAGCAGTGCTGGAAGTTATACCGTGGTTGTATGGCGGTGCCGATGTGAGTGCTCTGATATTATTCAATATTCTAATGTTCATTTAGCAATTTAAATGTTTTTTTTTTCCTATTCAAAGAATATTCGAATATCGAATGTTAATTTGACACAAATCTAAAAGTAAGCGACAGTTCCCTGAGTACCTTTCATGTCCAACATCACTTGACTGTAACTTAACTTACAAACCGATAAGATAGTGAAGCTGGTGAAGCCTGTCATGTCCCATTGTGAACAATCCACCAAGAGTGGAGCCATCTCAGCACACTGAATGACTGGGACTTACTTTGGTCCCATCGTATTATCATTCCTCAATCCAGATTTTTGTTTTGCGCTAGGGTTGGTCAGGTGTAACATTTTTCAAACTGGTTTGATCATTTGTCAAACACTGAATCATACCGGTATATTGTTGGTGTTACCACCTGATGGCACCCGCACCCTTACAAAATCCAATCCAATCCCATTTTAATGTAGGATGAAAAGTGTCATTTTGCAGCGTGCATTTAATTAGTATAAACAATCCCCAAATCTGAGTGACGATCGTGTAGTGTGAACTGCTCACGACGCAATCTGAGAGCCTCGCCGATGCCGAGGTATCCTGCAACACGTCACAGGATATCTATATCAGGTTAAATATCTGGACCTGTCTGGGAGTCAAAATTGTGTAATGTGAAAGGTGCTGGCGACCGGCAATGACAACAGTGGCGACCAGCCAATGAGCGCGCAAGACATGGGCGAGAGGAAAACAAGGGGGATGAGCAGTAATTTTCAGTCGAAATGATTTATTTCCCCTCCAACTCTCTCTGCAGAACAGACAATCCTTGCTGCGCGTGTCTCGCCACCATTTTCACCTCCATATTTTATTCATTTTCCTCCTTGTTTTTTCGCTACATAGCAGCGCTCAAACAACTAGGACCGCTAGCTTCTTGTGGACATCCACATCTCATGTGTTTTCGTGGCTTAAAACATAGTTTGGAGACCAGACAGACTCATTGGGGATTCTTCCTTGTGAAACATCTTGTAATGTGTGACCTCCTGCCACTGATCAGTCATGTAGTGTAAAACCCACAATGACTTCAAGACACCCGATTACAAGACAGCCAGTCGTGTAGTGTGTGCAGTACAGCTATGTGCGATTCATTCTACAAGTCTATTTACAGTTAGTTTTTTATAAAGCCTGTTTTTTAGACACCATCAAATATGACTTCAAAAAGGGTTCCTTTTCTCTTCTTTTTTGGTCCATATTGACATGATAGCATCACGCAGTTGCTGCAGATTTGTCGGCTGTACATCCATGATGCGAATCTCCCGTTCCACCACATCCCAAAGGTGCTCTATTGGATTGAGATCTGGTAACTGTGGAAGCCATTTGAGTACAGTGAACTCATTGTCATGTTCAAGAAACCAGTTTGAGATGATTTGAGCCTTGTGACATGGCGCGTTATCCTGCTGGAAGTAGCCATTAGAAGATGGGTACACTGTGATTTCAAGGTTCAACGTGTTGTGCGCTCAGAGATGCTGTTCTGCATACCTCGGTTGTAACGAGTGGTTATTTCAATTACTGTTGCCTTTCTCTGTAAACCCTAGAGATGGTTGTGCATGAAAATCCTAGTAGATTAGCAGTTTCTGAAATACTCAAACCAGCCCGTCTGGCACCAACAACCATGCCACGTTCAAAGTCACTTAAATCACCTTTCTTCCTCATTCTGATTCTTGGTTGGAACTTAAGCAGATCGTCTTGACCATGTCTACATGCCTAAATGCATTGAGTTGCTGTCACGTGATTGGCTGATTAGATATTTGCGTTAACAAGCAGTTGAACAGGTGTACCTAATAAAGTGGCCGGTGAGTGTATATTATATATATAATTATTATTGTTATTATTATTGTTTAAAATAAAACTTTTGTGTGAGGATATATTGCTGCTACCACATCTATTACTACTACTACTTCTACTACTACAACAAATAATAAAAATGGTGGAAAATGTAGTCAGGTGAAAGTATTTCCATTGGCATGTTGTAGAGCATAAGAAGACGCATCATATGAGACCAAGCTCAAGAGTATAGCATCAAGGGGACCAGAGATAGAGTCTTTTGGTGTCTCTAGCGCCACCTATTGGTGGAAGAGATTTATTGGCAAATGTTTAGATTTCAATGTTGAGGCATCAATGTTGATAAATCTGCAATCAATCTCTCAAGTTACAAAACATGTGAGCCTACTAGCGAGCGAACTAGAAAAAGTGGAGGAATAATAATAATAACTATCAATAACAATAGGTGCCTGCACCTACAGTGCTTGACACCTAATAATGTGTAAAATGTGCAGCTAATTGTTATATCATAGGAGCATATAGTACTACCACTGGACTTGCAGTTCCCCTCTTCCGCCACTCGGGCTCCGCTCACATGATGCAGATATCCTCCTGCCTCAACGATGGACTACTTGTAGATTTGGCCACAGCATCTTCCCGGCAATGTATGTCAACACCTGCAGTGCTCTCGCTTCTTTCCTCCAGCTAAGTACATCTCAGGTAGCGCCGAAACCCCACCAAATGATCCCTAACGTGGACACGGCTCATTAGGGACCCCATAGAGCCATCGATCGCTGGCCGAGAGTGGGTGAGAGTGTGTGTGGAGTGTGTGTACTTACGGGGGCCCCATGCCGGGTGGACTGGTATGATGAGGCCCTGTAATGGATGACCGGGACACTGTTTCCTCGTTAGGGCCTCGTCTGCGCCGTAGATTACCAAGGCACAACATTGCTTGTTAACTCTCGCCTGTGATGACATAATGAAGTCAATTCTGATTGGCCACCCTGCTCCAGGGAGGACAGTTTAATTAACCAAAGTGGTGACAGCGGACAGTGCGCTGGTTTGATGCCCCACCGATAATTAAGGTGCTCGAAGTTGTGCTAAAACCCTGTATAGATCTGGTCGTTCTGTCCAGCTGATACAAGAAGACTCAATAAGGACAATCTGTGTTGCTGTGTTAAGTAGAATGGGGTTGTACACTGGTTGTACACACTCAAGGTACACACTGTTGGACATAAAGGGACTTGTTAAAAACTGACTGTTTGAACTGAACTGAGATTAATACATAATTAATGTTTACTGTCCCTCTTCTACTGTCTTGATTATGTGCTATGTGTAACCCGTAGATTTGGTTCTTCTTCCAGCAGTCAAAGACAATTCACAACTGTGAGTGCATGATATTAATTCCTCACAATCGATCTACAAACATATTTAACCGAAGTGATGGATTAACATGTATTTCTGCCCATAACATTCAGGATGGAAATTACATAAAATAAAGTATTACAGTTGTTTAATACTCTGAATACTAAACAATATATTTATACCATATTTTCTTAATATTAACATTAAAGTACTGTCCCTGTTAAAAACAGATATAAATATACAATATAACAAAGTCAAACACACAATCACACAAAACATCAGCCACCATAGTTACATCGATATACACGACAAAGTAGCATGACCGCTTACGATCGTGGCTAAGATTAGCGAGAAAACAAACTACTAAGCAAAGTAGATAGCAAGACAAAACTGGGATATCAAACACATTCCCAAAACTTTAACATCTATTATCATACTATGGTTGATATGGCTGTATATAAGTGTGTTTTTACCATTTAAAAGGGCAGTGAGCCCAAAACGTGGTAATAGGCTATGTCTTATATGTTCAGTATAGCAATCTATGCCATTTTGTCACTGTTACTAAAATAAGACTGTAGAAAACATGTGTAAAATCCCTGCCGGTCTCCACCAACCAGTTTGTGAACATTCTACCCTCAACTCAAGTTGTGTTCTTTTTGTGATGTTGAAGAGCCTTTTCCGAGGCATGTCGATGTCACAGAGAAGGGACACCGATGGCAAGAGGATATGCTAACACCACAGTGTGCATATTTGTGGAGCTCAGTCTGTGCAGTGGTTGTGTGGTGCATTTCATATACAACATAGCTCATTGTAACACTCATACACAACACTGTGGTCAAGCGGGACTCCACTTTGAAAACTTACAGTATGTGTATATAGTAGGCATTACGGTGTGTAAGAGTGTGTAAGAGCTGATTTCAAAATAAAAGCAATGTTCCAGTGACGTGAAAGTCAACATGTAGTCAAACTAAATAAGAAAGAATACATTTCCAAAGACCAATCTGACTGTGGAAACAGGATGTTTCCTCTTAATATCAATCTGAATATAGATTAAACAAAGATCATATATGACAATTCAGAGGGCTTTCATTTTGAAATTCCACATCTCAATGTCTGCCTGATATTGTCTGATTGACACATTGAGGAAGTCTGCTATCTACTAGAAGTGAAATTGGTCTGTGGAAACATGGCGTTTCCTTTTAATAGTGATCTGAATACAAAGGGAACACAGCTCATATATGACATTTCAGAGGGCTATCATTTTAAAATTCCACATCGGAATGTCCTGAGATTGTCTGAGTGCCTCTCTGAGGTGGTCTGCTATCTATTAGAAGTGAATTGGTCTGTGGAAGAAGCAAGTTTCTCAATGAGACTCTGGGGTGGTGTACTTTCAACTTGAAGTCAGATTAGTCTTTGGAAATGTAATATTATTATATATGTATTATTATTTACACTGACTAATTAGTTACACAATTGAAATGAAATGACAAAGGGCGACAGTAGCTCAGGGGGTAGAGCGGTTGTCTGGCAACCGGAAGGTCACTGGTTCGATCCCCGGCTCCACCTAGCTAATTGTCGAGGTGTCCCTGAGCAAGACACCTAACCCTAACTGCTCCCGATGAGCTGGTTGTTACCTTGCATGGTTGACACCGCCGTCGGTGTATGAATGGGTGAATGTGAGGCAAATGTGAAGCGCTTTGGATTAAAGCGCTATATAAATGCTGTCCATTTACAATGCCTCAATTTTCAAAGCCTAAGAATGGTTAAATGATTGGTTTAACCATATAGGGCTTAACAAGCACCATGCACGCTGTTGTCGCACTCATGATGCCAAACTTCTGCACCTGAGTGAACCCACGTGGTGAAGGTGTCGTAGATTAGGAAGCAAAAGAGAAAGCATGTCATCGCTGGTTAGGTAGGCATGTTTGATTATTCTATAAAAGCCAAAGTTTATATGCTTTACTAGAAAAAAGAAAAAAGAATTATCATGCATTATGGTGTCCTCTTTCAGATACATGTAATTGAGGAACACGTGGTTGTATTAGGGCATCTTGCTGAAATGATGCCAGAACCTTTCGGCTGAAAGTCAAATACCTTAACCACTAGACTAACCTGCCCCCATTGTACATGTTAAAACTTCATCTTCATCTCTTTCTTTATCTAGTAGGTCGTACCTGGAACACTCAAGTCTGTTGTTGTTGTTTATTCACAGAGAGAATTTTTGCGAGGAGTTTAGCTCTCTGAATCAGGAAGAGTCTTACAAACTTCACTGGAGGGCTGCCAAGGCCACACACTGCACCTAACGAGATAGACCCCAAGTATTCAGTACTGTGGAGCTGTATTCAATACTGTGAAGTAGTATTCAGTACTGTGAAGTAGTATTCAGTACTGTGGAGTAGTATTCAGTACTGTGAAGTCATATTCAATACTGTGGAATAGTACTCAGTACTGAATATACTCCACAGTACTGAATCATCAGTAGGCCTACTGTGGGATTCAGTACTGTGGAGCGGTATTAAACACACTGTACTGTCTACTCTAGAAAAAAAGAAATAGGAAAACAGACAGACAGACAGATAGATAAATGACAACCTCTTATTTTCGAGCCAAAACTGTAATAACCTTCTGAATGTATTTTAATGAAGTTTGGCGCAGCGCCTGTCTGTGCGCGCAGTGCTACGCGGCGGAGCGCAACGCGGCGAAGCGTTCAGCACCGGACAGCTCCGCTGCGTGTATGCAGTGCTGATAAACCAACAGCGCAGCGGAGTGATTCTACGAACATCGCAGCCAAAATTAATTTGATACACCATCGTTCATAATTCCAAATCATTTTCACCGGTGTGTATTCTTGGGTTTTCTGGTCACAGTCATGTTAGTGTGTAAATTGAGTCCGTCATTTGAGTGATCCGAATTCAACACAAATTGGTCATTCATTCTTGTGAAACAAGTGGTCTGTTGTAGTGGGGGTGTTGCGGTAGAGTGCGAGTGAAAGAGATGATAAGCTATTTCGGAAATGTTAGTTAATCCTTAAATAGGCCTATCCTTACTCAATGTAAACTAATGCTTAAAAACAAACTGTCACACAAGAGTAAGTGCAAGTTAACACACACATACACACACACACACACACTCGCGCGCTTCACCTGTGTCCATACACACACACACACACACACACACACACACGCTTCACCTGTGTCCAGGTGATTTCTCGGTCCGGTTATGAGGCGCTACACCGTATATGTTGGAAAGTTAACGACGCCGACTGGCAGACGTTACCAACTCAGTGGCGACTCCTTTGAATGCTTCGTAATTCCGTGTTTCTGGGCTATCTAGGACTGAAACCAGTTCACCCACACAGCGCGCGCCTTCTCTCCTCTCCCGCGCTCCCCTTCCCCTCGCTCGCCCCCCCTTCCCTCGCCGCGCTCTCTTCCGTTCTCATTGCAACTCCAACAGCACTCGGAGGTCTCTAGTTTTCAGCCAGTCGTGATTAGAAACGAAACATCGTGTTGAGGGAAAATCCCATCATATTCGTTTCGTCTTTTTTAACGGCGTCTAAACGGATTCCGTGAAGTTATCAACAACATATTGTGTGGTTGTGTTGTGTTGGAGTCGTCGTGGTTGTGGATTTGCACGAGAGAAGCGGGAGGAACACTACAGGTGAACGGAGGGCTCGCGGCGTTGCGGTATTAATGATTGAATATCGCGAATTGCACGCGCCGCTGCCCGATGTAAAACTCGAGGACGGGATTTGATTGAATTGACGCACACACGTTGGAATAACTTGCGGACGTTTTATAGTCTACTTGTGATTGTTACCCTCCCAACAATTTAGAGGCTATTTAATTCCCTTTCCCACCGGCAGCCCCGTGGAGATGTAATAGCAAAGAAAAAGAAAAGATAAGAAGAATAGGTATAGACTGTTGATTTCAAGAGTTATTGATCCCGATGTAATTCGGTGGGAATTCACAAGGCGAGAAGCGGATTGGATTGTGATTTTCTCTTCTTTTTTCTTACTTTTACAAAAAAGGAAATATTATATTTTTTTGGTTCAATGGCTTCGGTGTCGAGGCTGACGAGGCGCAGGGACGTCGGTCGGTGGCCGAGGATGTCGTCAACTTTCTGGGCAGTGATTCTGTTGACGGCGCTGCTGGTTCTGTACTGCGGTAAGTCCCGGCCGGGCGGGTATGGGGGGCGGTGCGCAGTGGGTGACCGTTCCGTCTCGCCGGGTTGCCTTGACATCAGAATAATACGGCGGTTAATCGTTAATCGGTAGTCGCTTGTTATGTAGGCCTATCGATCTCACTGGCACTTGATGTTTTTCATTGTTTCTGAGTTATTGGATACTGTTATTGGAAACACTTGGGAACAGCTGCCGGGTGTAAAACGCACGCGCGGGAATACACACACACACACGCACGCACACACACGACACGCGCGCACGCACACACACACACGATCTATACGATCTATTCTGTCTTCTAGATTTGTGGTTTAAAATGGACCCGCAGTGTGCGTGCGTGTGTGTGTGTGTCTGTGTGTGTGTGTGTGCGTGTGTGTGTTTGCAGTTCAGGTGGTATTGGTTGACGTCCCAAGGGGCCGTTTGTGAGGATCCGCTGTTCTCCGCATGACACGGAGCAACAACAGCTTGGCGCTCTCTCCCTTTCTCTCTCTCTCTACCTCTCTCTCACGCACACTCTGTCGAACACACACACACTCCATCCCTCGCACACACACACACACACACACACACACACATCCTGAAACCTGTTTACTTGTCTGCAATGACTTTATAAAATAATGTATCAGCTGTTTTTTTCAGCTGGATATTTTTATTACACATCGGCTTTAGAGACAGGGATGACAAACTGGCCAAGAGATGAGAATAACTTTACTAACAGACTGCTTACTGGCCCAACAGTGTGTCACTTGTAGAACACACACACACACACACACACACGCACAGGCATACACACACACACACACACACACACACACACATACACACACATGTACACACACACACACACACACACACACACACACACACACACACACACACACACACACACACACAAGGCAACACATGGGCCTAATTGGGCATCCTATAGATGCAGGAAGGAAGATCCAGGCCTACACACACACACAATGCCAGTCCTGGCTAACATGGCACCCTAGGAAAGATTCAGTCACTGGCCAAAAATATGTGCCTTTAAAGTGTCAATTTTACAATTTTACACATTTGTAGTATGATGACTAGACGATTTAAGTCTTAGGTGGGGGTGTTCCCTTTCAAATTAAAAAAATATATGGTCCTAT
>OMKP01082696.1:0-11018 GCA_900302375.1 Bathygadus melanobranchus | reverse complement strand
TGTATGTGTGTGTGTATGTACATGTATGAGTGTGTTTGTGCATGTGGGCATGGGTGCGTGTGTCAAGTTTGTCTCAGTGTGTGTTCATGGTGTGTGTGTGTGTGTGTGTGTGTGTATGTGTGCGTGTGTGCCTCAGTGTGTTTCCATGTGTGTGTGTGTGTGTGTGTGTGTGTCTCAGTGTGTTACTATGGTGTGTGTGTGTGTGTGTGTGTGTGTGTCAGTGTGTTCATGTCTCAGTGTGTTTCCATGGCTCCTCTCTTCTCTCTAGAACATTTCAGTGCTCCTCGGGGCCCGGAGATGTGGCTTGCTCCTGCTCTTTCTCCCTCCTCCTCTTCCTCCTCCTCCTCCTCCCACACGTCCTCTACCACCTCCTCCTCCCACACCTCCTCTTCCTCCGTCTCCCGCTCCGTGTTTCTGCCTCTCGCTCTTCTTCGCGTCGCCATGGTGATGGTGGATGCGAGGAGGCCGGTATCCGAGCAGCCGGCAGTGCTGGCCGAGGTCACCGGGGTGAATCAGCGCCATCACGTCCTGGTACCAGGGTTGGGGCCCCGCCCCCGCCCCATGCTGATTGGTGGGCTCGGACCAGGATGTGATGATGTGATTGGCCGCGGAGCTCCAGACAGAGAGGCGGAAGGTGACGGCCGTCCAGTGGAAGCCGTGCTCCTCCAGCTGGCAGTGGTAGACACCACCGTGGGACAGCTCGGCGCGGCGAATCAGCAGGCCCCGCTCGAAGAGCACCAGCTGGTCACCTGACACCACCTGGAGGGTAAGGGGGAGGAGTCAACATTCAAGTCTCAAGTCGAGTCTCAAAGGCTTATAGTGAGAGTGAGTGAGTGAGTGAGTGAGTGAGTGAGTGTATGTGTGAGTGTGTGTGCGTCGGTGCGTACCTGGTGGAGTTCGGGGCTGTTCTCTCCTGCCTGTTTGTACCATGTGACCGCAGCGTGTCTGGACCGAGGCAGGCACTCCAGGTAGGTGCTGTTGCCCTCGGCAACCATCATTGTCCGTTGCTCCGCCTCCACGTGCAGACCTGCTGTGGGACGAAGACCCAGACTCTTTTTTAAAACCTTTTTAAAACCTTTTCAAACTCATCGGTGTCTGTACACCAAAACAAAATGTTCTCTGGTTAGTTAGCCCGCATGTCTGATAATAGCGGTTAGCATGGTTAGCATGGTTAGCTTACCTCCCTGTCTGACACACTGTGTGAGTGGGTCTTCCTCCTCCCCCAGATGACGAGCGTTCCTCCTGAAAAGTTAAGAGAGCGAGGAAGGAAATTAAACAACAGGAAAACCTACTTCATTTGGGGGAACTTTGTGTGTGTTTGTGTGTGTCTCTGTGTCTGCGTGTGTGCAATACGGCATGTATACATTTACATTTGCAATGCAAACGGAACGTCTAAAGATTCAACGTCCAGTTACGCTAACGGCTAATCAGCTAATCAGCTAATCCAGGACGGTGAATGCTATCAGTCCCTCTGCGGTGCTAGGAAAGGAAAAGTGATCCAATTAAAATCAACGGAGGCTACTTTCTCTTGTCTAAGTAACCGTCTCATCAGCAATGACTGGAAGATCTCTATCTAAAGTATCCCAATTCAGTAAATAACATGTAATAACAGTTGAATTTACGAGGCCTGGTTGTCGTTATCCAGACTGAGGCTAAGTGAAACCAGTTGCTCTCCCCCAACGGTCACAAACGTTCACACCGGATGTTGGTCGGACTGTCTGAATCATTTGACATGACCACACAACGCTGGTTAAATGTTAAAACGCTGTTTTGTCCTAAAAAACATGTTTTCATGCATTTTCTAAAGCAGTGGTTCCCAAACGGTGGGCCGGAGGCAGGTCCAGGTGTGCCATGGGATTTTGTGACAACATTATTATTGAAAATACAATTACACAAAAAGTTATGAATTAATGTTTAATTTACTATATTAGCACTTTGTATGCACTCATTCCCCAATACAGAGGCAAATCATGTTATTTCTATTCTATTTTACAAAGTTGACATTTTATAAGAATTGCATGAACTTTTTAATATTTCATTTGAGTAATATAGTTGTTTCTCAGAATATTTTTTGGCTTGTCCTTTGGTGTGCCTTGGGCCAAAATTGAGAACATTGAAATCTTCTTCGCATTCAGTGGCATTACCACCGCCATGGGATTAATGTATATAGTTTTGTTCACATTTGACACAAGGGAGAGGGAGAGGAGGAGAGGAAGAGGTGGTGCCACCAAATTTCCCGTCTGGGATTAATAAAGTACCTCTTATCTTATCTTATTAGTGTGGACACAGCATTGATACATTGAGTTTTGGATTGTTTGGTTTGTTTAAGCTGTGCAGCCGTGTTAGTGATCGGTTTGTCCACATTTTGACACGAGGCCTACGGGGCGGTGCTATACCTGCGGGCAATGGGCATGTAGGGGCTGCAGGCGTGGCCGTCCCAGGTGCAGTAGGGGTCTCTGGCCAGGCAACACTCGGCACACGCCTGGCCGTACAGCTCACACTGATACAGAGCCAGCTGGGACACGCCCTCCCTGGAGCCCACGAACAACCACTGCTGAAGGGGAGGGAGAGGGAGAGGGGGAGAGGAAGCGGGGAGGAGAGGAAGGAAGGGGAGAGAAAGGGAGGAGAGGGAGATGGAGGGGGGGGGGGGGGAAGGAAGAGGAGGAGAGGGAGAGGAGAAGAGAGGGAAAGGGGAGGGCAGAAGGAGGAAAGGGGAGGAGAGGGGAAGGGGAGGTAAAGGTAAAGACAAAGGTACATGAGAACAGATAAACATAATTTGCTGACTGACACTGAACTTGAAATGTGGCATTTCAACAACGCAACCACACCACCACACCTCTAAAGCAGACCTCTTTATACACTTTAAACAGCGTAATTACAGCACTAGAGTATTACTGCAATTACTGCAACCACTTCCCCGACAGACACAATCATACAACAGCAAAATAAGATGAACAAGATGTGCGGGAGACAAAGAGAAAGAAAGCAAGTAAGAAGAGAGAGGTGGTTGAGAGAATGACTAAGGCAAAGACTGAGAGAGAGAGAGAGAGAGAGAGAGAGAAGAGTAGCTGGGAAGAGTGTGAAAGGGTCAAAGATGAGTGTGTGCATGATTTTGTGCATGTGTGTGTGTGTGAGAGAGAGGGGGGGGGACAGGGACAGCACAAGGAGTCATTCAGTTTATGATGCCAAAGCCGCGACCAGATGCAGCCACCGTATATATATCCCACAATTCTGTTCTTCAGTCTATGAGTCACACATCTAACTCACACGCGTCACATTCAAACCCTGGTGTGAGCGTGGGACACGTGTGTCTGTGTGTGTGTCTGTGTGTGTCTGTGTGTGTACGTGTGTGTGTGTCTGTGTGTGTCTGTGTGTACGTCTGTGTGTGTGTGTGTGTGTGTGTATGTGTATGTGCATATTATGGAGAGAGAGAGAGAGAGAGGTTGTGGTGCTGCATCTACAAACATATGAGCATCACTCAATGCAGTTAGTTAGAGTTACATACTGTGTGTGTGTGTGTGTGTCTGTATGTATACTGTACATATTATTTATAACTAAGTATGGCGTCGCTTCTTGTTACATATGTAAAGCCCTGACACCGAAAACAACACACACACAAGTTGAATTATTGACGTGTGTGTGTGTCTTGCAGCTCTTTACCACACTTATGTTGTGATCTATCGACGTGTATTTGTGTGTGTGTGTGTGTGTGTGTGTGTGTGTGTGTGTGTTGCATCTCAACACCACTCTTCTCTGAAAAAGCGTCACCATAGCAACTGCTGATGAAGCTGTCCTTGGAAAAACAAGGTGGGAGATGAGTGCTGAGTGTGTGTGTGTGTGTGTGTGTGTACCTTTTTCTTTGAGAGTGTCATGGCTGTCACAGGAGATTTGAGCTGCGAGATAAAAACAGGGAAACACAACCAATTACTTAACAACTTGAGGCAGACACACAAACATACACACACATACAGTTGAGACAGTTGGGACAGGCAGACAACAAACCCAATAAACAAGACAGACAGACAGACAGACAGACAGATACATAGATATAGATAGATAGATAGATAGATGGATAGACATACAGACGGACGGACAGACAGACAGACAGACAGCAGACAGGTACCTGGAAGACTTGTAGTTGTTCCAGGGTGATCTCCTGGCTCCGCCCATCGTCTCTGGGGAGGTGGATGGACTTGAGAACCAGACCAGAGTCTGAGCAACACAACAGGTACATTAGATTAGCGATGAACGCACATACACACATCAACACACATGTGTACATGCACACACAGACAGGCATACACACAACCACACAATGATGAATGAACCACACTCATTACACACACACACACACACACACACGCACCAGTGCCGATGTAGAGGACATCGTAGGTTCCGTCCACAGCCTCCACCCTGTCCACCACCATCTTGCTGAACTTGTAGCGAACCCCCACTCTCACCAGGAGGGGGCGCTCTCCCAGCGGTGCCACAATCTCCTACAGCACACACAGACATACTTTATTTGTCTCTGTGATGCTGAGTTTAAACATCTGTGGCCACATCTGAGGCTGCACAGTTAACACAACACAGTGTCTCGTTGTTCATTGATCACATGGAATCCATGCTTATCTCAGTAGGAGAGACTGGGATTAGCATAGTGCCATTAGCAATGGCTCTGAGATTGGCGTTAATCAATAGAGTGACTCTGAGTTTAGCATATTGCAATTGAGTGAGTTAGCGATTAGCATAGCTCAGAAAAAGGACTCTGAGATGAGCATATGTCAAACATGTGAGTTAGTGATATAGCTCATAGAGTGGCCCAAAGTTTAGCATTGCAATAAAGTGAGTTAGCACTCAGAAACGAAAAAATACATTTGCTAATCTTAGCATATGTAGCATATACTGTATATGACAGTAGAGTCGAACCTCAAGCAGCGGGTGGGTCCTACTGAAGAAGATGACATCATCTGGATACTCCCTGGTAGACGTGTAGCTCCCATAGGTGCTGCTGGGACACTGGGGA
Organism: Bathygadus melanobranchus; assembly: GCA_900302375.1. NCBI lineage: Eukaryota > Metazoa > Chordata > Actinopteri > Gadiformes > Macrouridae > Bathygadus > Bathygadus melanobranchus. Next base: position 5,995 of record OMKP01082696.1, on the reverse strand, counting down.
GAGGGTGGGGGTGAGGAGGGAGGGACGGAAGGAGAGAGAGAAATGAAATCAGAGGAATAGGGAGAACAGAGAACTCTGTCAATCAATTATTTTATTATTCAATTATTCTTTACTTTATTTACCTATTTGACATAACAGGTGCATGCCTTTAATTTTATATTGTGTAACAAATTCAAAGGTACAATATGCAATTTTTTTGTTTGGAATGTGCTCTAAACGATTCTCAATTACATCTCAATTACTGTGGCAATCACATTCAATCATATGAAGAGATCTTTTTTGTGCAGTGAGGACCTCTGCTGATCACATCAATTAATCCCCAATGACAACACGCATCTCAATATCTCATATACTTATCTGAATAGCTATCCAATAGCCCTTGCATTGTTGAGTGTGAACAGCGTATGGTTAGCGCTGGCCGCCGGGGGTTAGCTAGCTTTGAAGAAGAAGAGGGACTTACAGTTCCGGGTCGCGGGAAGGGCACTTTGCCGGTGAACTCTGCCCACTTGTACTGGGGTCCCTCTTTGTGCAGGAAGTTCCCTTTGAAGGCACGCACCAAGTCCTCCATGCGGTACACACACACGGCTGAGCCGTTCAGGATGTCGCTAAGGAGAGGAGGGGAGGTACATCGTGTCACGTGTTGGACAATAAGGCACCACGATGAGAACGTCAATATGGTACAACAGGTAACAACACAGCATGTAGGGCTACATTAACACTAGTAATACTACAGCAGAGAGTGGTCGACTCCCAGCCGAAAGGCACTGGGTTCGATCACCGAGATCCACGGTCTGCATGTAGGGACAGGCACTGGGTTCGATCCCCAAGATCCACAGTCTGTACGTAGGGACAGGCACTGGGTTCGATCCCCAAGATCCACAGTCTGTACGTAGGGACAGATAAGGCACCTAATCTGCTCCTAAGTTACCTGTATAAGTTACCTGTATCCAATTTCACTGTAAATGAATTTGGACAAAAGCTGTCTGCTAAATGAATAAAGGTGAATTACACTACTATTCATTCATTATTACCATTTATTATTAAGACTAATTATTCATTTATTATTACTAAGACTACAGATGGCTGCCCCAGACTCCCAGTATTGAGCCAACATCAATTCAGTCGTTCACCAGACTTTACCAAGGGTGCGGTGGCCACTGTGCCAACCGACTCACCCAGAAGACACTGTTGATGCGGTAGTCATGGCGACAGCAGCCGATGGACGTGTGTATTATGACCAAGAGTCTGGAGGTTTAAATCAGAAGCGAGACACACAGATTCCCTTGCAGTCATCGCTTGTGTTTGTGGTTGGTTTCTGTGTGTGTTTTGTGTGTGTGTCTGTGTGTTCCTAATACCACACTTGGCTACCTTATTATTACTTATTTCTATGGCAACAACTGTTGGCTGTACTAAAACATTTGAGCGTCTGTGACGGTGACTGCGCCAGATGAATCCATCCATCTGACAGGTTGGCCGAGTTGGATGAACTGACGCCGTATAAAATTATCCTCCACGCAAATGTGGACAAGCTCAATTTCTCTTCATTGCTCCCGTCACCACTTCTCCAACAGTGGCCCCCGCGTTCACGATCACCTCTCAATCTCACGTCGCACACGTACACTTTGCTTTCCGTGTTGGGAGCCTCGTCTTGAAATTGTCAAAACACGTCAAAGCTTGTTCCCAACGGCACGACCGACCGCTCCAAGAGTCTCCCACCCGAGGAGCCACAGAGAACCACAACGCCCACGTTTCCACAGAGCCAGGACCCGCCTTAGCGAGCCCTGCTGCCGTCCAGGCCCTGGTCCAAGCTGGGCACGCCACTGGAACGCTGGCATCACTCTGGGAACCGCCAGAGAGAGCCACATGCCTCCCTCCTTTAGCTACGTCTCTTTTCTCTTTTCTCTACTCTTGCCTCTTGTCCTCTGATTACCTGTCTGGTCGATGTATGACTGTCTGTCTGCTTGTCTCTTGACTGTCTCTCTGACCAAATGTCTGTCTGTATGTATATCTATCTATCTGTCTAACTGTCTGTCTCTCTGATTGTCTGTTTGTCTCTCTGCCTTTCTGCCACTCTATCTGTCTTCCTACCGGTCTGTCTTGTCTGTCTGTCCATCTGTCTGTCTGTCTACCTGTCTGTCAGCCTGTCTGTCTGTAGCCACCGCAATCCCTATCTCCTCCCTAAGAAACATAATAAAAACCATGAATAGGAGAAGGACTTCTATAACATAATAGGAAGCACAGTGACTGCTAATCATAACCACCCGTATGAACAGACAGAGACCCCCTTTGTACAGTAGACAGCATACACTCCTGTCCACTGGCTATATTTCCATGCACACAACCACACACACACACACACACACACACACAGAGAGCTAGCCTGGTACGAACTTTACTGTATAGTTAAATAAATGCAATCCATTTTAGGTTTTAGTTTCATAAATAACCGCATTGCGGATGAATGTGGCTTATGTTTGGAAAATATGATGTAAAAACTGAACCCTAGCCTCTACACACACACACACACACAAAACCCACAAATTCGCAATAATCAGGATTCAAATAGTGAACAGAAAAGCTTCACGATAGCCTTCAATGCGGGTTGTGAAGTTGCGCAGCAGTTCATAGGAAGTCGATCGACGAAATCCTATGTGTGCACCGAAACGCACGCAGTAAACTTGACCTACACAGCCAACTTGACCTACACAGTAAACTTGACCTGTGCAGTAAACTCGACCTACACAGTAAACTTGACCTACACAGCCAACTTGACCTATGCAGTAAACTTGACCTACACAGTAAACTTGACCTCCATAGTAAACTTGACATACACAGTAAACTTGACCTACACAATAAACTTGACCTATGCAGTAAACTTGACCTACACAGTAAACTTGACCTGTGCAGTAAACTTGACCTACACAGTAAACTTGACCTACACAGTAAACTCGACCTATGCAGTAAACTTGACCTATGCAGTAAACTTGACATACACAGTAAACTTGACCTATGCAGTAAACTTGACATACACACTAAACTTGACCTATGCAGTAAACTTGACCTACGCAGTAAACTTGACCTACGCAGTAAACTTGACCTACGCAGTAAACTCGACCTATGCAGTAAACTTGACCTACACAGTAAACTTGACATACGCAGTAAACCCTGCTTAGCGACGCGATACAAACCAGTCGGGTGTCAGCGTTTTCGTGTTTCTGTACCCCACTGAAACACACACACGTTGGTGGGACACGCTATGAAGGTTGTGTTGTGTTTTACACCCACCAAATTCTGGAGGCCAAAAGTGTTTAAGTCTTTAGATGAGATGAGTTGAGCTGGCGCCGTGTGTGATGTGCGTTTAGGTTCACCACTGGTGTGGATCGCCGACGCTTTCTAGGTTTATTTTCTTTAAACGGACCAGCAGGTTCTCTGCACCCTTAATCGCTTGGATGCATGCAGCATGTGTCTCTCCTGTGGGAACCACTGTCACGCGATCAAAGGGGAACTTAATTTTAATGCGTTTAGTCTGTCTCTGAGTCTTATGGACAAAAATGCCAAAAATGCTTTATGACCGCACTGTATTTTGGTCTGCCTAATTTAATCTTTCAGTTGTGTGCCTGTGCTTTGTGAGTGGAGTGTGCCTCAGTCACAGGGTTACACTTGGTTTTCATTTAAGGAGGAATAACAAGCGGCGACGCTGAAGTGCAGCAGCGGCGCCATCTCTGGTCAAACACGGTCACTGCAATTACATGGCTGCCCAACTGTTTGATCACCATGGCAAAGCAGTCCAGCATGTAAGTGGCAAACTCTTCCAGACAGCCATCTCTTAAACCGCCGCTTTCAGCTACTGCCCTCAGGGGAAGTTACAGTCCCCACAAAGAGAACATCTATAAAAAATAATTTGTCCCTGTTGCCATAAAATAGCTTTAACAGTAAGGACTGACACTTTTTGGAGCCAGCCTGCTACCCCAGCACACAGCATTTAATTTATTTATCCCTGATTCAGTTCTCCCCATCAATGCAGCTTCTATTGTGTTTGCATGTCTTTGCTTTATGTTTTTATGTATGTATTTAATCCTCTCCCCTCTCCTCTCCAATTTCTTCTCTCCTCTCCTAACTTATCCTCTCCTCTCCTCCCCTCTGCACTCTATCCCCCTCCTGTGCTCTCCTCTTCTCTCATCCTATTCCATCTCCTCTCCGCTCCCAGCTTCTCCCCTCCGCTCCTCTCCTCTCCCATCCTCTCCTCTCTCATTCCCTCCCCTCTTCTCTCCTCCTCCTCTCCTCTCCCATCCTCTCCTCTCTCATTCCCTCCCCTCTTCTCTCCAATCCTCTCCTCTCCCATCCTCCTCTCTCATTCCCTCCTCTCCCCTCTGCACACCTCTCCCCTCTCCCCTCCTCCCCTCTCCTCTCCTATCCTACCGTCCCCTCTGCTCCTCTCTCTGCAGTGTGTGTACATACCTTGATGTGGTAAACAGGCCATAGATGAGGGGGCTTTTCTTGTCTTTTCCATTCAGGATGAAGATGTCCTCTGGAAGGAGAGATGGAGGGAGGAAAAGCAATAGTTATTTGTGGTGTGGAGGAGGCGTTGCTTGGCGTCGGGGAGGGTTTGGAGTGTTCTTCAAGTTATTGTGTGTCAGTGGGACCGCAAAAATAAAAACTATTAGTAAAACATCGTAAAAGATAGACTAAAACCCAGTGATTTATTGGACCATTATTGGTACAGCAACCATATTTGTTACATTACTTATAACTGCCATCGTAAGACTATTTGTTAAGCTCTTGTGTATGTAAAGCCGTATAGAAGTGTGTATATGTGCGTGCGTTATCCTGTGTGTGGATCTGCATGTGTGTATCGTGTATGTGTGTGTGTGTGTGTGTGTGCGTGTGTGTGTGTGCGTGTGCACACATGACCATATGCCAGTGTGTGTTTGTTGTCTATGAGCGGCCCCCAGTCTGACTGTGTGACTAATGACATGGGAGAGGCCGCCTTGCTGCTCGTCTCTAATGAAGCCCTTCTCCTTAATGAAGGTCCGCCCCCCCGCGGGGAGCGCTTGACCACTGAGACCCCAGCGGGGGTCGGAAACACACACACACACACACACACACACACACACACACCCTCCTTTCCTCCCTCCCTCCCGCTCTGGCTGCGCCAGGTACGACGGATAGGAATGATGAATTATTATCATGGTGAAAACCTTCATACTCAGGTGTCGTTATTTAGCGCTTGAGAGCAGAATACCAGAATACCAGACGTTATGGAGGGAAAAATCACGGCTTTTCCATATAAAGAATGGATGTTTGCCGTTTGCCGTGCGACGCCATTTTGCACTTAGCTCTTGTTTCATGTGTACTGTGAGGGCACCGCGTGCGCGGTTATGGTTTAACGTCGCACTATCGCTGGGACAATAAAGTTTCGCTTCCTCCGCCCTTATCTCCTTTCCTCTTCCCCTCTTCTTCACTCGTCTCTCGTTACGCGTCGTTATGTCTTCTCCGCACGCACGCACACACACACACACACACACACACACACACACGCACGCACGCAGGGCGGATAGGAGTGTATGGAGGTGGAGACAGGGATAATTCCCAGTGTTCCTGCTGTTCTCAGGTGGCTCCCATGGAACCAGGCCCTGCCGGAACCATGCTCTAATCTCACCACACACACATATGGACACTCACATACAGAGAGACACGTACACACACCCACACACATACACACACACACACACACATATGGGAACACACACACACACACACACACACACCCCCCCACACACACACACACCCACACACACACACACACACATATGGGAACACACACACACACACGCATACACATACAGGCATGTATAGACACATGCAGACACATATGGCCACACAAAAACAAGGACATACATGATACACACTTACACACACCATATCCACATCTTGCATACACACACACACACACACACACACACACACTCTTTAACTCTCTTGCATGCATATATAA
>OMKP01082694.1:0-12843 GCA_900302375.1 Bathygadus melanobranchus | reverse complement strand
TCCCTCACCCACCTCCCCCCCCCCCCCACACACACACACACACACACACACACTCATAGACCCACTTACACTATCTATAAACTTTGACATGTACATGTAGCCTACACAAGTAGCACAATGTTTGCCTTTTATTGTTGCAATCTCCATAACACGGGCGTTTGCCCAAAATTGCATATTTGTAATATAAATATCCACAAGGATTTTGTTAATGTAACTTACACCATTTAGATGAATACACCGTTTTTATGATTCTGAATCCAACTATGAATCTCACGAATAATAACTCCAGTAAATCTCACTATGCCTACACTGGCCTAATCTGACCAATCAAATGGTCATTATAGCGTATCAAAAACTATTCTTCATGATCATGGCCTACTCCTGTTTTATTTTATTTTTTTCAAATATATGCCTAAAGGCTCTATCCTCTCCACAAGAGACATAATTCAAATCGGTGAAAGCGTCGACTGGCGACAGACAGCTGGCCAGCAGCACGTATCCCGCTCTTTTCAGGGCCAGAGCTCCCTGGGTGCCTCCAATGGTCCCCTCTAAAACACATTACAACAGACACACACACACACACAACACGCACGCACATGCACAAATAGTATAGTGCTATACCTGAGACAGGGAGAGGGGAGAAAACATCATATTGTGAAAGCAGATGTGAAACCAGGAATCACTTAGAAAGAATCAGCAACGTGATTACGAATGGCACAAAAAAAACTTGGTCTTTTCATTAGTTTGGCAGGCAAGGAGGAACTCCTGGCTCTTCGTCAGCACGTAGGTTTTTGTACAGACATATCCAAATAAGAGTTTGTACAACGAGTTTCCGTGGTCGTTGAACTGTGTTTTTTAGTATAGATCCAACCCGTGTCGCCTCGGATGACTCCACTACGTAGACAACGTCCTGTTAATCCCACAACTGATGACACGCCAGAAAAGTTGAGGCTGAGGAAAAAGACCCCGAAGAGGAAAAAGACAATCTTTGGAGCACATTTTCAGGGGAATATCGCCGGAGGTGTAATGGAGCCAGTGAACTGTGCCATTTAGAGACGGAATAAGAGGAGAGGGAGGAGATGTATAAAAGAATGAGAGTCTGCGGAGGGAGGAATGGAATGACGTTATGAATACAGCCCATCCCAAACACAGGCTTAAAGCCGCCGCAGCAGCTGTTGGACTTCGTTTGATTTCTATAAGTAGCGTTATAATATGCACATTATCGGCCCAATGCGACTCTTTCAGGAGCTCTTTTCCAGACTAATCCCGAGGTAGACGTAGTTGCCAATATGCTATTAGGATTTAACACCACCTTGCAGAATGTACGCCTTGTGGGTGGTTTCAGAGCTCATTTAAATATGTCCTTAGTTCAATAGACCGATCGAGAAACTGATTTTTGTCCATTATTCGCAGGCAAACGGTCATAAATAACGAACACCTACACTATAATGCATCAAAAGGAATACAAGTCGATGATGACAGCAACTTGAGCCCTGAACACAAAACCATAGTCGCTAACTAAACACCTATTGACATATACTTATGGCAGACATGAAGAAGAATGTTAAAAGTTGTCTGTGTAAAATTGACTTGGCTTTGCTCTTAGGCTCTTTGGGAAACGACCCATAACTTAACGGTGGGCATATGAGTTTTCCCTTCTCTCGAACAATAGGCCTATCATTTTTGCTGTATAGTATTTTTCCTGTATGGCATAGACAACCCTAATGCATTTCTACAGCAATATTTAGCTATGCAGGCCTACACTGCAGTGTCTATCTTAACCATTTAATTTTCACAGATGTTTAATTAACAATAACCACTGAATAACACGGGGAATACAACACGGCGAAAATATCACTCTTCATTCAATGTCTCGCTGTAGGCTATATCCCCATTATGTATGAAAGTAGGCCTATTACCTTGTAGGCTAATAATCACATTACTGTTTGCTATGAACTTAGTGTATAGTGCAAACTTGAGTGTGCACACAGACACATACACAATCTGTCGAGAAATCAATCTCATTATCATTGATACTTTCACACAATTTCATTCAAATGTAATGATGTCCACATAATAACCAGTGCGCCCATATTCTTATTAAAGTTAGAAGGCTTTACATTGAGAAGGCAATTCATGACAGTATTTTCTAACTTTTTGATATGCAATGTCGTCCTTTATTGTCTACTTTCCATATAGCCTAATTTCGAGACAGGAACACATTATAAAGTGACACGCCATAGGGGATGACATTTGCTTATTTTCCCGTTATTTCCCGCTTCCAGTGAATGCAGTTATGTTATTATAAAGACGTTATAGGCTCCCGTGATACGGCATTCCCTCTCTAGCCCCTCCGTCTCTGACGGGCATCTGCTCCATGAAATATATCCCGGGACAGGAGGCCCTCTGCTGGCCCGACGTTCTCACTCAGCCCGCTGTCTCCAAACTGCGGCCATTTTCTGCTGACTGACACACAAACCAGGAAACCGAGACCGGAGCTGAACTTCAACTTGGCCTTCCGCCGTCCCGTGACGAACGGCAGACGGGCCCTGCTCCACGCGCTCCCCGCAAAGCCAAAAACTCAACAACTTTCACTGCTAGCTACAGCAGGCGGCCGTAGAGACATTGTTAAAAGGCTTCCCATCCTCAAGCGCTGCCAGGAAACAGAAACATTTGGCCACGGTCTCGCCCGCGAGCTGATAACGAAGCTGCTAAAATAGTAAACGAAACAGCAAAGAAGGGAGAGAGGGGGGGGGGGCGAATAGAGAGAAATATAAGCAACTCCTGACGCTTAATGTCCGACTTTCCCCTGCGCATACACTCTTATCCTGCTTGCATTGCGTATTTGGGGGAAACCGAATCAGAAAACGTAGTTCCCGATTTTAAACGTCTTTGCCTACCATGTCGAAGCAGAGCCACCGCCGGGGGAGGTTTAAGTTGATTTCACCGCCTCGCCATCCCGTGCTGTCGGTTATCATTCCATATCCATTTTATTGTGCGCGTGCAGGAGTAAATCCGCGGTGCTCGAGACCAGAAACGTCCCGCGCCGAGCCTAGACCTTCAAGGCAGAGTCCCCCCGCGCGCCGCCCGGTTGGCTGCGGCAGGAGAGAGAGTTGAGCTTCATTTACCCTCTCCCTCCCTTCCTCTACGCCGTTTATCTCTTCCTTTCTTTCTCTTGCCTTCTCTGTCTCTCTTCTCTCAGTGTGTGTGTTTATTTCGCTTTATCCTTCACGCCCACAGGAAAAGCTGCAGGCCTATTCAACTAACTTTCATTTAAGGCATGCTCAGTTAAAACTGTATATTCGGGCTTTTTAATTTTTCAGGCCTACTTTTAATTTTTCCTTTTTATTGTGAATTGCAGACAATAATTAACCCTAAGCAAAAGGTCATTTAAAACCTAGACAATACAATTCAGATATAATTCGCCTACTAACATTTATAGACTAGCAACGAATAAAATCTATTTTTGCTAGACCTGGTCGACAGCAGTTCCAAACCATTGGTTTGAAGACAGTTGATCCGTGAATCACTTTTAGCATGGCTGTTAGATGTTTAGGACCACTTGCCTTTTTTAAATTGTGTCTTACTGTTAAAATAACAGCTTACATCAGCTTCATAGCTGTTGACCCAACTTGTCCATACATTTGCTTGTGCACAGATCCAATTATGTTTGTGTGAACTGGGGACATGTTCTTCTGCTCTACCTTCATAAATGACTGGGACTAAACGACTACTAACTACTAACTATTAACGCCATCGTTTTAAAGCACGGTGGCTAATCTCACTCACAGGGTTAATGCTCCTAAAATTTCCCCTGGTTAAAATTGAAGAGGTTTGCCTGAGACTGTAAAAAAGAATGGAATATGGACACCTAGACCTGCACCATATAGCCTCTCTCTATTTCCATAGTAGTATTATAGCAGTACCTCTTTCCAAACGGTTGACAGCAAGCCTACCACAGTCATAACAGTTCCCCTGTCTTCTTCAATCCCAATGTACTACAGAAAACAGGCGCCCTCCAGCTGTCGACTGTCACAAACTCCTGCTAAGCTTCGCCTGCCAATGAGACAGTGAACAGATCACGCCCTATATACCCTCAAGATATGCGCTACTTTTGTCTTAACCTGGTTGAGCACCCCATGGAACAATAACCTAAGCCATTATGTGATGAATGCATGATACAACATTTAAGTCAAGAAGGCTTTCACTGTGTCCGCGGGTTACGTGGTGTATGCACAGGGCTACACCATGCCACAGAATTGGAATATGAGTATTCTAGGAATACATTAAAAGACAGACCAAGTCTAGTCTGAATCTAGTTGAAATACTCCCACACAAAGCTGTAGAATTTAAAATATGGTAACTATAATTGGCCCACCGTGGCCTTAAAGCTGCAATCAGTGATTTCTGCTCACCTCACTTTGTTGTGATTGAGTCTCATGGTTCTCATGCGTTCGTTTGACTACTTCGTTTGAACCACGAGACTCAATCAAAACACAATTTAATCAAAACAAAGTGTGGCCAGCCAGAATTGCTGACAACAGCTTTAATTCCAACGTCTATAAAATAACAAAAAACAAAGATCTCGTCGCCCTAAAAGGTTTCTGGGATGAGATGTGTTGATGTCTCCCTAAGCGGCACACGTCTCTCCCCCTCTCTCTCGCGCTCTCTCTCTCCCTCAATCTCTCTCTCTCTCTCCCCCTCTCTCTAGTGAGAGAGCACAGGGCAGTTGACTTGATACCAAGTGATCTGTTTCACCTTGCAGAGCTGGATGCACCACAGGAACATGCGGTTTGATGGGGCGTATCAAAAGGAAAGCGACTAAATACACCGAGCTGGCAGCTCAGGCTGTTAAACCCTGTTTTAATGATCCAGTCCCAAGGGGAACGATAGCATGTTTAAGAAACCCCATATCAGGCTGTGTAATGGCGTCATTGATTTGTGCCCATTCCCACAGCTACTTCATGGATAAAGGGAGCATGCGTAACACATTAGATGATATATATACGTAGACATGTTATGAAATGGTGTCGTCCACTGTGTATTAATCAGTGATGGATGGGTTCAGGCAGAGGTGGATAGCAAGCTATAAAATGGAAGAACATTGGTTGGCTACCTGATAAGAATACTGTTATTCTAATTGTATTGCATTCTATTGCTGCTTGGCAGGTAGGCCCTTAACAGAACAAACATTTTTCATTTCATGAGTTGATTCATATATTACGTATTATATTAACAATCCACATTCAACAACACACTTCATTCATGGTGTTCTTCGTCCTCTTCGTTTACTTTCAAATCTAAAACTCGGGACAAAAACGGGACGCATTTCATAATTTCTTCCGACGGTGCTAAGAGGAAGACGAAAAACAGCCAGATCCTTCACAGCGGTCACATGACCGCGCTGTGGAATAGAAAATGACGAGGAGAGGGAGCGTGGGGTGGTGGAAACTCTGGCCACAGCGACGGTCTTTTCTTTCCAGCAGTGGGAGTGAATGCCAGCCTCGTTTTACTGAATGCTTACTGGGGCCAAACTGGCTGTAATTTCCCTGCTTTTGGCCCATTACGGCTCATGGGGGAACGGCAGAATTAGCCAACGAAAACAACTGTGGAAGAAGCGGAGAATCAGAGCACGTACTCCTCCCCACTAGCATGGCTGGCCTCATAAACGTAGCAAGTTGAATTAGCCTACATTTTTTGCATGTATGTTATTTTAAGATTGACTTTGTTTACAATGCATTTACGGCTTTTGTCCCAATTTCTATTTTCAACAATGGCGCGTTTGTTTCAAGGGAATCCCAAACGAGTCCACGTTAGTGAGCTATCACACCCCTCGAATCATGACATCAATCACACGGTGAACAGCGACTGGAAAGACCACGTGAGATAGGCCGGTAGAGCCAGGCTAGGTGGACAGTAGCTAACCCTAACCCTAACCCCTGGCCACCGCTAACGTCTCCTGTAATGTAGTGAAGTGAAGAATACAAAAGGCAAACGTAAATGGGGAAACAGGGAGAGGTAAATGTGTTTTCTCTCTACTTAGAGTAGGCCTATAATAGGGATGCTACCACAGGGATATAGTGGCCCGGATTCTACCACAGAGCCATTGTCCGCACAATGGAGAGTTGTGAAGGCAGTGCAGAGAAAATGATGCAGTATAAGTTTTAGCGTATAAGGAGCACAGTAGCCTGCGCTAATAAAGACCAAATGGACAAGACACTAAGGGTGTTAACTTGTTATGACTTACTTAAGACATGCAGTAGGTGTGTACATGTGTGTGTGTGCGTGTGTGTGTGCGTGTGCGTGTGTGTGTGTGTGGGGTGGAGAACAAAAGAGAAGCAGTTGCTGATTCAGCCTCTTTCAGTCTGCATAGCAATTCCCCCCTGAGGTGCGCATGCCCACCGAGGCGCGTGTGAACACACACACGCGCGTGCACACACACACACACACACACACACACACACATAGATACAATAAAAAGCTCCAACTGTGACCCAAAATGGATTTGATTTGCAGCATGACTACTATTACACCCATCACAACAATACGCTGAAGAGAAAACCAAGATTCCAATTTGTCTCAAATTACATTGATTATATTGACGATCGATTGAATAGGTGAAATAACCAGAAGACCTTCCCAACAGAAGAGTGGGCCATGTCAAACCATTATCATCAGCAAAAGAGTGACATCTACAGCTGCTGTGATGCTCGAAGGTGACCAATTAAAACACGCCGGTCCACAGACGTAACCCAAGAATGACCTCAACCTCGGAGGTCTGGCTGGTTGACTGGCACCAACACGGTAGAACCAGGTGATGTGTGGAGATGCACCGCCTGCACACTACTGCAGTCACGTACCTGACGTCCGCTAACCTTTTGCGCTACAGCCTTGAAACATTTTGGGGGCATGTATCATATTTCACCAACGGTGATGTAAGTTGCTGCTTTTATATGTTTGATATGTAGGCTAATCTATCTTTATCTATTTCTATCAAATAAGTCAGAGTTGCATATGCATTTTATCTAAACTGCCTGATGTAGTGGAACGATGACAAGCGGGGAAAAATACAATACATGCTACTATTTTGCTGTATACTTACGCTATTGAAAGTGGGTCATATCGCTCAGAGCTTTTTGCCTATTCTGGGGACCCCGAAATGAGCTAATCCTTTACAAATACATGACTATGTCTCCATCTAGTGGTATATAGGTCGGATCACTATCATTTCACTGTCTTTATCTTGCTCTCATTATAAATGTGTCTCTCTCTTTCTCTCGCTATCATTTTTCACTTTTCATTTTGTAGTTATTTGTCCTTATCGTTATTTATTAATTGTACTTTTTCAAGTCCATTCGTGAGAATATTCAGAGTAGTAGGGTAGTACTGGCAATGGCAGCACAAGGACCAACCCCAAAGATGGGAAAAAAGTAACACGCTTAACACAAACCCATGCATAAAATCTTTTTAAAAATCCCCGGAGAAATCGCCACTGAGCTTGACTAAATCCCCCAGCATCGTACGACATTCATCCCACAACAAAAGCAACTTCCAGAAACACGCATTATTCCAAGCCCTGATTAAAACAGAGACTGCCTACAAGCCAGATGCCTACATCCAACAACCTCCCAGTGGTCTCAGCTGGACAGATCCAGTAAAACACACCTCTCTCTGAATTCAGAGTTCTTGGATTTGGGAGTTGTCACTGTTGTTCCTATGAAAAGTGAAAGAGAATAAGAACAGGAAGACATAAAGGCAGATGGGGGGGAGGGGGGTATGAGTTAAGTCTCCCTGAACATCCAGAAGACAGATGTTAATAAAGATTTATCAAGGAGACCGAGGCCAGACATTTGACAGCATCCCTGCTTCAGGAGCGGACAGACTTTTGGCATAGAGTTTGTGATTTTTGCCTCTTTTCTTGGTTAAATCAAATATTTGTTTACTCGTATATCTTGACAATTATGGTTAAACGTATAATCTGTAGTGGATCAGCTAAGGACACGGTCAGCCTTGCATGTTTTTAACATTTAGATGGTAGCGAATACACAAAGGTACAAAGGCTTGAATCAACTTCTGGGTTATTCCTCTGTTTTGGGTGTTTTCAATAGATATCTTCCCTCCACCCTCTTCCTCCTCTCCACTCCTCTCCTTTCAGCAACCCATTCTTTCTTTCTTACTGTTTATCTCATTTTCCTAATTATGAAACCAATGGTTTATTTCCTACTTCTATAAACACCTTCCCCGCCCCTTCCCTTTATGTGCCACCCAGTGAGTTGTTTAACATCCACATAGTTGGTAAGGTTTAGCTTTTAGGGTTTCTGTGTTTATCTTCTAAAACTATAGCGCCCAGAAATATAGCAAGAAGAGATACAACCACAAACATCAAACATCCATTCTTTTTTTTGTTAGTTTGTTGTTGGTTTGTTTTTCTGAAGTTTGACTTAGCGTTTGTCAAATCAGTTTCAAGGTTAGAAAAGGTTTAAACATGTAACATCTAATTTAATGAATTGAACAAACGACGTTGTTTAAGCGACTCCTTGAATATATTAAGATAAGATAAGTACTTTATTCATCCCAGATGGGGAGTTAGGGTTTTCAACGTTAAAACCCAGCCAGATAGACCAGCGATACCTTTCTCTGAGCAACAAGCCATGTAGCAGCGAGAGGCCAGGATGAGTATTAACTTACCATCCACCACGTCTTGGCTGTGACATCATAGCACAGCTGCCACTTGACCGAGCTGTCCGCCTCGCTGCAGAGTCCGGACTGGGCTGCCATGACAACTGACTGGGAGAAAGATGGATGGAACGGAAAGAGGTTGACGAGGAGCAACATTGAGGAGGACAGAGAGAGCCGGGTTTGTCCGGTGGATCAAGCCTCGAGATGGGAAGCCTGTTGTTTTCGACAAATTAGAACCTGGCTTCAACTGGCTTGGACTTTGTCTCCAGTTTGTTAAGAGCCTGTTGGTGCTTACAACTAAATACAAGTGAAATTGTTTATTGCTAAATATTTATTTAGCCTCTAAGAGGAATATTACATACATGCCACAACAGATCTTTCTCGCAAACGCACCTCAGTAGGTGCTTATAAAAATATAAAATTACACATCTATATATATATATTGCTGTCTTAATGATTTTCTACTCTCTACATGTTCATGGCAATATGGACGAGGAATTTGCCTGGCTGACCTCTCTACGACATAGTATGCAGGGAAAATATGCTACATTCAAGTCGAACAATTAGTTATTAACTACTTACTACTTCTTTGGCTGGTGGGTCTTGTCTTTCACCTTATAGTAAATCTTTGATCACCACCTAATGGCCACTGTTCAGAAGACCGGAGAACACATCTTTATAACAAGCCACGTCCGTCCCAGGAGATACGGCGACAGCAACGACTGAGAACTTTAATTCCTCGGAGGGAACGGCTGGCCGATGGCACCTTGAGTTCCTCAACGCGGTCCTCTGTGGTCCTGCTGTGACTCTGCCATGGTCATAGCGCTGAACATAATCACCACCACATGTGTAGGGTATCAACCCTGCGCTGGGTCCTATGAGCGGGTCCCGGTCCAGACAGCTCTTCAGTCCACGTGGTCAGCACCTGTCGCGGTACCACTCCACTCATACATGTCATTTCATTTGGAGAGGAAATAACGTGTTCCTTGGAGTCTTTCTTGTAGTTCCACACTCGGTTCCACTGCTACAACTGCTGATGCTACTATTAAAAGCACCTCACACTCCACTGAAGTCCTCCAAAGAACCACTCCTCTACAGCATGTTCTCTCCATTTCCACCCCCCCATCTCCCTCTCTCTCTCTCTCTCTCTCCTCCCTCTCTCTCTCTCTCTCTCTCTCGTACTCTGATTTGGGCTGTCACTCCAAAGTGGAGGATTAGGGTGAGAGGCCACATATACACACACACACACGCGCGCACACACACACACACACACACACACACACACACAGACACCTCTAGTACCATAGGGTTTCCAGCTAGGTGTTTCCAGATGTTTAAACACACACAGTCTTGAACTCCGAGAGGGAATAAGTGAACACCAGAGACAAGACAACAAATAGTGATAAAACATAACAAAGGCCATTAAGGTGTTAAGTGAAGTAACATGTGTTGAATACCTTGTATATTCATATATTTAAGCTGTATTAACAATTCAATATATTTGCATAATGTATTCTTCTACCCAGAGACTCAACTGCAGGACAAAATACTTTCCAGTGATCAGTAATTGGAAGGGTCAACTGTGTGTTTCCTTTTAAATGGAAATCTCAGTGTTGAAATGATGATGATCTATGAGCTAACTATCTGTCTGTCTTTCTATCCGCAATGACTCAGTGACCAGTTTAAAACAACTTTGACATTTCTCTCTCTTCTCTGTCTCTCTCTCTCTGCTTCTGTCACTCATCATCTGTCTGTGTGTGTGTGTGTGTGTGTGTGTGTCTGTGTGTGTGTGTGTGTGTGTGCTTGTGTCAGTGTATGTGCTTGTATGTGTGTGTGTGTGTGTGTGTGTCTGTGTGTGTGCGTGCTTGTGTCAGTGTATGTGCTTGTATGTGTGTGTGTGTGTGTGTGTGTGCGTGCGTCAGGCCTTCTCCTCCTGTCGTATACCGCAGGGTTTCTGCAGAGCGGGACGGGAGTCTAGGGAGCCGTCGCGAGGTGGTTCGGTGGTTGAGGTTTGTCGATGAGAGGAGGACGACGAGGCCGGCGGCTGCAGAGGAGGTCAGGCCTGGGCAAGTAAACGTCACGTTGCCGCTTTAAGCACGGAGTGGAGAACAGAGAGGATGAGACGGAGGAGGAGGAGGAGGAGGAGGAGGAGGAAGAGGGGTGTAGATCACTATTGTTTATTCTGGGGTTGTTGGGGGTTTTTGTTGCGTTGCGGTCGGGCCAACCAAAGTTCAAGGCTATCTCACGAAAACACATATGGACCAGTGTGTGAAACGCCTGTATGTGTAGATGGGCTGAGATCGTATCATCATGGTAGCGGTAGTAGCAGTGATTACAGTAGTAGTAGTAGTAATTACAGTAGTATTAGTAGTAATTAGAGTAGTAGTAGTAGTAGTAGTAGTAGTAGTAGTATAGTAGACATTTGAAAAGACATATGGTGGGAGGTGGAACAAAAGCAATGGACTTACCAAAGTGCACACACACACACACACGCACGCACACATGCACGCACGCACGCACGCACGCACACACACACACACACACACACACACACAGCTTAACCATGGCTCAAGCTTCTAATTAGTGGACCAATCTATCAGCTCTGGGCTCCCACCCCCTCTACTAATTAGCCAATTAGCCTCCCCCAGAGGTGTAAACAAGCAGGCCGTCAGGTTTAAACACAGCTGCCCCGTCGGCCAGCCTCTGTGGCAGTCTGCAGCAATGACTGGAGTTAGACATAGAAAATTACAGAGCATATGTACACCGTAGGGTAAAGCGTGCACACACACACACAAACACACACACACACACACACACACACAAACATTGCAGAAGACCCCCCAGCACACAGGAGGCAAGGCACCCACCCACCCATCACGCAAATGAGATGGTTTAGCCAAGTAGGGTTCATCTGATTTATAGAAGGGGTATACCAATCATGCCTCCACGCTACAGACCATCCCAATGTCCACTGGGATCAAAGGCCACCTGTCAAATCCCTACAGAGAGATTCAAGGTGGTTCACCTCAATCTTTATGTATGTCCTCGTTCTAATCCTAAACAGATCCACTGACCTTTGGCACACATAAATAGTATACATTTAAGGATTTTACGTTATGTACTTTGCTAGGTACATTTGCTTCATTTTTTACAACATACATTCTGCAGCTAGGTTTTAGTGGCAAGCTTTGTCATAATTATAAGGAAATTATTTGCATTCGTGTTGTTATTGTTACGACAATATGTATAGAACAGCTAAACAATGCTTCTGTATGTGTCCATGAGCTTTTTCAAATTCTCTAAATATTTTACATATGGAGATTTGCGTTATGGGTCCCTCTAGTGGTCACATAAAGCAAAGAAACGAATGCGAGTCAGGCTACTTTTGAAAAGGATCGTTCAATTATTATCAACAATAGGTCATGTCTATATTCGTATGACCCGATCTCACTTACTGTTTATCAGGTAACATAATTACATAAGACAACATTGACACAGTTCTCAATATATATTTAGTTAGATAGCTTGGGATGGAGTCCAGATTATATTTTCTCTCTCTTGTGTGCCTAAAATCTGGTTTGTTTTTCATCTTCATCGTTCACTTCTTCAACCACATTGTGGTAGTCTTCGTCCACCTCCTCCTCCTCCTTTCCCCTGTAAAGAACAAAGAACAACCTTCTAGTTGTAGTTGTACAAGCTGGGATGCTGAAGATGAACATGAACATCTGTTATGCAGGGACGATTTAGATATTAAGGGTATGTAGGCCTACCAACCTTTTAGCAGTAGTAGCAGTACTAGTCACCGTAGTAGTAGTAGTAGTAGTAGTAGTAGTAAACAGTAGTAGTAGTAGTAGTAAACAGTAGTAGTAGTAGTAGTATTAGTAGTAGTATGAGTATTATTATTATTATTATTAGTAGTAGTAGTAGTAGTAGTAATATTAGTTGTATTAGTATTAGTAGTAGTATTAGTAGTAGTAGTAGCAGTAGTAGTAGTAGTATAGTAGTAGTACTAGTAGTAGTAGTATTAGTAGTAGTAGTAGTAGTATAGTAGTAGTAGTAATAGTAATAGTAGTAGTAGTAGTAGTAGCAGTAGTAGTAGTACTAGTAGTAGTAGTAGTATAGTAGTAGTACTAGTAGTAGTAGTAGTAGTAGTAGTAGTAGTAG
>OMKP01082677.1:0-12329 GCA_900302375.1 Bathygadus melanobranchus | reverse complement strand
CTCTCTCCCCCTCTCTACTCTCTCTCCCCCTCTCTACTACTCTCTCTCCCCATCTCTCTCTCTCTCTCGCTCTGTCTGTCTCTCTCGCGCTCTGTCTGTCTCCCTCTCTCTCTCTGTCTCTCTCTCTCTGTCTGTCACCCTCTCTTGCTCTGTCTGTCTCCCTCTCTCTGTCTCTCTCTCTGTCTGTCACCCTCTCTTGCTCTGTCTGTCTCCCTCTCTCTGTCTCTCTCTCTCTGTCTGTCACCCTCTCTCGCTCTGTCTGTCTCTCTCGCGCACTGTCTGTCTCCCTCTCTCTGTCTTTCTCTCTCTGTCTGTCTCTCTCACGCTCTGTCTGTCTCCCTCTCTCTATGTGAAATATTATCAGTACAGTGCTAAAACATCTCTCTCTGCCTCTCTCTCTCTCTCTGTCTCTCTTCCCACTGTAAGTTTGTTTTTTGGGGGCCACAGAGGCGACTCCTTTGCAGCGAGACATAAACAGGATGGCCGTCCTTCTGAGTTTGTTTTCGTTGTGTTTTCCCAGATGGAGGTTCAGTCAGCTGGGGGTGTACCAAATCCCCAAAGTCACTTCAGCCATCTCCCGCGCAGGAGAAAGAAGAGGAGAAGAACAGACAGAGTACAGAGAGAGGAAGGAGAGTAATGAAACAGTAATGAAAAATGTTTTTGGGGGAGAAACTGGTTTTCCTTTTCTACTTTGTCACACCTCCAAGTCATTCTGTGAGTTTTACCACAGCTACACGATGCTATTCATCTTACTCTGCTCCATAATGGCATTCTCGTGTCCTGCTCACCGCACTATAAAAAACTAATGACCCCTTTCACCACAGTATGGGAAACAGTGTGTCGTGTTGTTCCACTATCACAAAGCATATCTCAACTGGGTTTTTCTTCTTCTTTCATCATTTGGATACACTTCCTTATATGCCGCTCCCCTTGAGGCTCCCTCCTTCTCGTTTCACCTGAACAACAATTTACAATGATAATCTATTCTTTGAATAATCTATTATTATGTATCTATGTGCATGGGCGAGCTTGAATATAACCATGCTACTAACTGGCTGTTGGCTGTCTACATGTGTGTTCCTCCAGCATTCACGAGAACGCAACACACGAGAAGGGTTGCGTCTCCCTCACACTGAATATAAAGGATGATATTGTGCGGAGGTGAGGGCATTTATTGATTCATGTTCTATTTATGTTTTCTGCTCTGACTTAATATTGCGGTGCTATATATCGCTTTGATACATAAATCCAGTCTTTGGATGGGTCAATGTAGCTGAAGGGAGAAGGCTTCGCTCGGGAGATATATGGGAAGGGCACGGAAGGGGGGCACGTGTGCGCCGAGATTTATGCACCCAAGGAAGAAATGTGGTGAATAAAACAAAGCTAAGCATCACAGGGACAGTAAGACACCTGTCACACACTGCATCTCTTTTCCCATTAACCGGAGCATTTTCACAAGCCCCTGTATTTCACTGGCGTGACCTTGGAAATAAATCCCAAAAATGAACAAATGGATGGACAAATGGAAAAAAGATAGACATGTGTAAAATGTGCTTCAATCAAAAGAAACGGTGGTCTAGTTGAGTTGATACGTGGGGGGAATTCATCTTCAAGGAGTCACAATACCGGATCTGTCAAACGTTGAACTTAACGTTATTGTGCACAAATATGTGCAATGAGCAAAACCACATAGTTCTGGAGAAGTTGACTCTGCTCGGGCTTTTTAAACCGTGAGAAGAATAGGAAAATAAAAAAAGAGGCATAGAGGCATCTGGCCTAACTTTCAGAAAACAGATAAACCTCAGATAAAGCGTTCTTTCATTTAACAGGAAGAACTTTGATGGCGACGGAATGCAGAACCACGGCTTTAAGTTCTGAAAGCATTTTCCTCTCGCTGCTTTTGTCTCTGTCACGAACCTCCGCCACCCCCTCACTTTGCAGTATGAAAAACACCTCGCAAAGGGGGATGCTCGGGTGGGAGGGACGCGTGTGGTTAGGAGCAAGGCAGGGTCGCCGGCGTTCACGAAAACCAGCAAAGTAACGAAAACACTTCCCCGAGCTGAAATGAAAATAAAAAACGAGGCTTCACAAAAAATGCTAAGTAACTGGAATTGTGTCGCGTGTTTAGTAAAATAAACTGAAATTAGAGGGAAATTAATTAGAGAAAATTAGAGAAAGTGTATGTTTTCGTTTTTGTCAATTTATTTCGTACATTAGTCTATTATTTTGGTTGGACGTTCCTCAAGACATTTTGTGAATCTAGACAACTAGCTAAAAAATTGCCAAACATTGTCGTAAAATACATTGAAATGCGTAATTGAATGTTTTAATAACAGAATTCAAACTTAAAATGAGACTCCAAAATGTGACATTCTGAATGTGAATGTGTTTGCAATGCACCAGCTGAATTGTTATGGGCGTCAAAACGGTAAGCAGGTTTATATCTAAATAATCATCCTCAGTCTGTCAAGAGATGTGATAACAAACAACACCGTTCTCTTTTCTTCTTCCTTATTTCGTCTATCCGTCTAATGATTACTGAGTTCAAACTCAGTAACGACAGGTAAGACATAAGTTAATAAAATCATGGATTCTTCACTGTGAAACAGACTGAAATGATTGACATTTCAACAATGTGCCTCTGTAACGAGCTCCGGCGAGCTGAGAGCTGCGAGCCAGTGTGTGTGTGTGCAGCGTCAATAAGTTCAATCCTAAAATGTGTGCGTGATTTTAACTTCAGGGTATAACGTCGGGGTTTCTACAGACTGACAGTGTCTGAACTGAACAGAACAGACGCAAATCAACTATAGGCGAATACGCTATAGCGCCCTCTGTAGGACGCCATTAATATCTTTCCGCTAAGATGACACATGACGTTTCTGGTGTGCTATTTTTTGGGGGGGGTCAACCTGACCTGATGCAGAGATACTCGATTTCCTCCGGTCCACGTGTGCATTGATGGTGGAGTTTGGTGGATGACATGCACGTGTAGTGATACGTGTTATGTTATGTTCGTGATACGTGTTATGTTATGTTAGTGATACGTGTTATGTTATGTTAGTGATACGTGTTATGTTATGTGTGTTGTGCTCTATTCAGATGCTACTCTCACTCTGTTGGTAAAGAGCACAGCTTGAGTGTGATGTTATTCCGTTAGCTCTCTACTTGGAAGAATAGCCTTGCCCACCCTTGTACAAAAGGCGTCGTCAAGGAAACGACAATGTTCAGACACGATCTATAGACTGAAAAGAAGGACTGGGAGGGCGGGGACTAAATACCATCAATGATGATCAATGAAATTAAGGTTTCACATTTCACGTCAACAAACCAAAACACCGACGGAAAGAGGGAAACGTAGATATCGGGTTTGCCCGACCGACAGCGGAATCCACTGACGAATAGCGGCTTCTATCGACACTATTAACGGACGACTCTGCTCGTTAGGTTTTTACGGCCCTCGGTAACACCTGGCTTAACAGCGATGTGATGGCTTTATTCTCTAGCGCATTAACCACGGTGTTAACCTGCTGATGGATCGTCAGAATCAACAAACAGCGCTGCCATGTCAGCGGCCGAGCAACGGACCGTCCTGCCTAATGTGTTTATGTGTGTGAGGAAAGCAATCGCAAAAGTCCCGTACAAATCAAATGGGTGAGGGTGAAGTAATAATATGAACTGAATGAACGCGAGGGCGTTCGGCTTCAGCGGGTGGCCCCAGGTGTGCGCGTGGATTTGCATGAGGTTGCGCTGTATACCTTCCATAGGTGAAACAGCAAATACAACAGGCTAACAACAAACGACATCTAGCGTCACCTGGGATACACCTCCAAAATTAACTAATGCACACAAAATAACGTTTTTCAATCACATTTCATTCTATATGCAGGCTCTTTCATGCATAACCTGATGATTTTTCTTGTCGTTAGTTTTCTTCTTCTCAAATCCACATGACAGATGTACACTGGCTCAAAATAAAACCACAGAAATCCCAGGATCGGCTAAGCGAGGATATCGCTGTGTACATTTAGTTATTTTACTGTCTGGTGGTAGTAATCCACCTGGCTCCCCCCTTGCTACACTAGCAGAGTGAGAGAGACATATCGGGGGAGAGAGAGAGCAAGAGAGAGAGAGAGAGAGAACTGAGAGAGCAAAAAGAGGGAGAGTGAGATAAATGAAAGCAAGAGGAGAAATGGATAGATAGAGAGAAGCAGCGAGATAGAGAGCAAGGGATGATGAGAATGAGGCACAACCTGGCACATCCCAATAAATGGAGCTGGCGTATTTCACACCTGTGTTAGGGAAGGATTAATAGAGACTCTTAGCATAATAGCTGACTTAATGAGCGCTGCTACCCCCGCACGGATGATCAAGGTCACATCTGCATGTTTGACATCCGTTCAGCTGGTCGGCGCTGGTTTCTCTCTACTCAGCTTAGACACAGCCGGAGTGTCTGTGTATGAATGTGTGTCTGTGTGTGTGTGTGTGTGTGTGTGAATGTGTGTTTGTGTGCATATGAATGTGTGTGTGCATATGAATGTGTGTCTGTGTGTGTGTGTGGTTGTGTGTATGTATATGTGTGTGTGGCATGAATGTGTGTGCATATGAATGCGCGCGTGTGTGTGTGTGCGTATATGAATGTGTGTCTGTGTTTGTGTGCACATATAGGCATGTGTGTGTGTATGAATATGTGTGCGCATATGAATGTGTGGTATGAATGTGTACGTGTGTATGAATATGTGTGTGCATATGAATGTGTGTGTGTGAGCATACCTCGACTGAAACACATAAAAAGCAAGTGTGCATGTCCAATGAGATGAGGTGAACATGAGGAAGATGAGGACTGACATCGTGAGGCAGGAAGGAGAAAGGAGAGTAACACCTACAGAGCCAATATATATATATATATAAATGCAGTCCATTTACCATTTACCAAGTGATGGACGCCATAAAACGCTCACAAATATATTTATTTTTCTTATCAAGAAGGAATTTGTCCGACACAACGTGAAAAAGTTAACAGCAATCACGATGTTCCTCCCCTCAATTCCCCTCACAATGTTCCTTAATTCCAGATGGTGGAATCATGGGAGGATTAAAATGAAACACACTTCCACACAGGGAGCCAGCAATGTTGGAGGAATAAGCATTTTCAATTTGGTTGGGGGGGTCTGAGGTAGAGCAGTTGTGGTCTCTCTCCCTTGAAACGACAGCGCAGGTACGACAATAACCTGGCACTTGAGACTTTATCCAACTATAGCCAATCACACATAATTACTTACTGCATCGCATGTGTGCAGACGTTGTGTAAAACGATGGGTCTCAGTGTGGGGCATGTTCTTTCCTCCGGTGGGATTGCCACAGAGGCGACTGTTGATTTTGTACAATAAAATAGCATTTCAATATAATTTTGTTTTAGAAAAGATTTGAAGAAGGAGAACGGCGTTTCATTGTAGAAGGCTGATTTGTTCGACTTTAACAAAGGAATGGGTTTTACCGCTAAGTATTAGTCACATTCTCTGCAGGGACTTTCTCTCTTTCTTCGTTTTATAATCTCAGTAAAACAAAAGCCAGAAACCACTTATCACAATTCTCCTTGCATTTCACCATGTGGCAAGCATCCAACGCACATAAACCAGAAAAATACGTCTTTTTCATTCAGACTATTGTGATTATGATATATGTGAGAATTGGAACCGATTGTAAACCTGAGCAATTAGTTCCTGTTACTCCCAGGGTTTCATTACTGACTTCTGGAGCGATGTCACTTCCTGTCAGAGCTGAAGAGGATGGATGGAAACCAAGGTTGTTGTTAACGACAAAGTCATTAAGACGTTGCTTCCCTAATTGTGACGTATTTCCCAAGAAACAGGATTTCAGAGTGCAGGAGGGATTTTGATTGGGATTGGATAGAGAACAGTGTGTGAGTGAGTGTGTGTGTGTGTGTGTGTGTGTGTGTGTGACAGACTGATAGGAGGCATCTCTCAACAAGGATCCATGAGACAGACAGAGAGTCACAGAGCGGGCCATGACATCAGCACTACTTATGTGGACGTTGTAAACACGTCTACACACACACACACATTCGTTGTCATCATTATACTGCGTGTTGTCATGACGTTGTAACACGTTGTCATGCTGCCGTTTCCCATCTCTGACCACTGCATACGCACACGTTGTAGACTCGGGAAATTGGTGACGCAGAGGGTGAGGCGGTGAACTGAAGCCAGATTGTATAACGATGCCTCTCACACGTCTAATTTCACTTAATACCAAACGTCGATTATAGATCCACGTCATCCTAAACATTCAAAGCAGCAGTGTTATTTGTGCTTGTAGGCAGCCCTAGCTATTCCATTAGCGCTGTACAATTTAAAAAGATACAGCCTAAGCAAGCCAACTCAAATCTTCCACTCAATATTTCATCAGCGCTGTCTCAACATCACAATCCGCCCCCTAGAGGAGAGGGCCGGTGGTGCGCCGACGTTCTGCTGAATGGATTGGGCTAATTGGAGGAGCCAGCCTATAAATAGAGAGTAAGCCAGTCAGGGTGTAGTTGACGTGTGTGTACAGCACCCTGTGTCACTGTGTGGACCCAGAGGCGTATAGCAGGCCAGTTTTGCACTGTAAATATTTATTCATTACTATAAATAAAACGGTAGAAGCCCGTTTCTACTGTTCCTGCCTCCCTGATCAGTGATGCCTCGGTCTCGAGAGAGAGAGAGAGAGAGAGAGAGAGAGAGAGAGAGAGAGAGAGAGAGAGAGAGACTCCAGAATGCTGAATAGAATTCAGAACTCGACATGACCATGAAAAAAAAAACAATTCAACAATTCGAAATGGACGCCACGTGGTCATGTCCAGCTGTCCTGCCTCTGTCACACAGAGCAGAACTATCACAGTGTGTGTGTCCGAGTGCTACACACATGGGTCAGCAGGGGCCAAGATGTTAACGTCCTTCCTCCTTTGTCTGTCTTAGCCGACGCCGTACATGAGCACTGTTCTGTCTACTCCATTTTGAAGTTGTTTCGCCATATTGATTTAAGTTAAAATAATCACCCACACTTCAAGATGATCTCTTGTCATTCTCAAAGCGTGTGATATTTTGTCATGTGAACTGTGCATGCATTCATATGCATCATGCCATGACACTGACCACGGGG
The DNA here is from genome assembly GCA_900302375.1 of Bathygadus melanobranchus. Lineage (NCBI taxonomy): Eukaryota > Metazoa > Chordata > Actinopteri > Gadiformes > Macrouridae > Bathygadus > Bathygadus melanobranchus. The sequence goes on along the minus strand of OMKP01082677.1, from coordinate 5,171 downwards.
AATTCAGATTAGATTCAGACAATTAAGGAAAATAACCAGAGCAAGAAATTAATTAGCAAACATTTAAGATTGGGGTTAAAAAAACCGTAAGCTAGACAGCGTTAGTAAATTATGTGTAGAATGGATCACTTCCTGGGCTCAGCTTCATACACGACCGGTCTTTCTGTTAAAGCCACCCTGGCAAGAGTTTCAATCTCAGGCTATATGATGTTGTTTCAATAGTAAGTCAGTTCACCATTTACCTAAACTTAAATGTCTACATCTGGTCGGCATACATTGGGTTCAATGTTAAGTTAACATGCAAAGACTTAACTCAAGTATTGAGTTAAGGTAGGGTAATTTGTGGCGATCCTGTGATTCACAACGACATGTGACAGCAGCTGGTGTTTTTAATGATTCATGAAAGTGCAGACTGTAAGCTTTCAAACGAGGCCCCTTAAGTTCTTGAGCTTTTTCACCCTTCTCACAGGCAAGAAATGGGTGGGAACAATATCTGGTTAACTCCACCCCCGGCCACTCCCCCACTGACTACCCTATCAGTCAGTGGGGTCAGCTAATGCTCAGGAAACACACTTGCAGGGCTGACATGTTTAAATTGCTAAATGTACATTACTTTAATCGCAAATGTAAGCACCATAAAATGTGGGAATGGACATCTTGTATAAAAGCGCCTGCCAAATGCCCTAAATGTAATGTAATGTTGTACCTTAGGCTTTTAAGCCTAATGTATTAAGCCAAAATGTGCTTTACGTTTTAAGCCAATAGACATAGTCAGCAAAAATCTTATTTTTAGTCGTTCTATTGGAGTTGCTGATTATGAACCATTAGCAAAATACAACAAAAGCCAACTACTTTGTAAGTGTTTAATGATTACTGGCATTAACCCTTCAAATGAAATGAATGCACTCCAATTCTACTGAGAAAAAGAAGTCCAACTCGCTCTACAAGTTGCTCTACAAGTTGGACGGCCTCTGTTGTTTTCTGTAGAGTCTCTGTAGTCTCTGTGATGCCCAGTTTTTATGCAAACACACGGACATCGCGTTTAGAGTCACCTATTGGCCCAACATTGTGGACACGCGTCTTTCTTAACAAGCAACCAAACACCTCCATTAAGAATTGACATGCAGGCAGCCAGGGGCTTAGTCAACTCATAAACTGAGGTACACGTCTCACACATGGGCTCCTGCACAATACATGCAGTTGATAAAACGTTTCACTATCCAAAATGTTTACTATACATGTAACATGTTTTGAAATTATACGATTTCCTCTCATGGCGGTTCCTAACTATTGACTGAATTCATGTGAATTGAATGATTTGACTCTAACAACACCGACACACCACATCAACCACCATCGTGTTCACACTGAGAGCCCTACCGTACGTGACCCAAAATACCACGACAAATTGTATTATTGTATATTATTACATTTGCTTGTTGTAGTTTAGCCTAATAATCCGTCCCAAAACAAATGGTTTGCTTCTGCTTGCTGCTTCGTTACAATCTCTGTCATGGTTAGGAGGGTTAAAACAGACCTCCTTTCTGCTGCTGAATGAAACACATAGAATAGACTGGCTTCAGTAAGACAAAGGTTCGATACACTGAGGGTCGGGGGAGGATGGCAGGGACAGGTGGGTGGGAGGTCATTCCTCTGCCGTCTCGTCATTGACGACACTGAAAGGCAGCCATCCTGATGCGTTTTTTAACGAGATGTATCTTACGATGCGACCAGCGGCTGCTCATCCGACTATAATTAGAGGAGTCTCTCTATGTACGTCTGTCCTTCGGCCGTTCATCCGGTCGACGTCACACTTGGCAGGTTTATTGCTGAGGGCCCAAGGAAGCGGCGTGTCGAGTGTGAAGTTGTTTGGGCGATCGGATCTCGAGATAGCTCCAAGCAGCGAGGCCACACAATGGGCCCGTTCGGAAGGGATAGGGGCACACTTCAAACAGGAATGTTTCCAAAGGACACATGGTTTGTGGTTGCTTCTATGCTAGACATTTACTTAACTTTTTCCTACATTTGAACAAAAGCAGAAATGTGCAGTGATACGTTAAATAGTTGAACTTGCTGGTGGCATTAAAATATTGTTTTCCGCACAGAAACCGATAAAGCCTATCAACCATGCCGGTTCAAGGTAGAACAGATCGGTGAGGATATGTCGGCCATTTTATTTGGTTGTTAGGACTTTCGATGGTCTCCTGCACATAGGAGACAGGCAGCTGTTGTAAATGTCAATACAATCTTTTGTAACTGAAATAAGGAGACAGGAAAATTATTGTGTCGATGCCTTTTAATTGCTGATTGGCGATATCAAAAACTATTAGAAAACAAATTGTTTGTTTGTTTTAGACATTTCTGAAATTGTCTTTAACAACGGAAGTCTTTAATCATGTCATGTTTAATTTACTTCAGTTATTTACTCATTACAATTTATCACCAATTTATGACATCTTGCAGCAAATTTTCAAAATCATTAATTTCAATATGTGTCTCAGAGTTTCCACATGTTCTGCCATCAGCACACTAATGCTACAAGCAACAAATGAGAAATGAATCCACTATGATCAGCCATTAAACAACAACAAAACAAGTCTGTTGTATTTTGCTTAACAAGATAAGATAAGGCAGAGGTAAGATAAGATAAGACTTTATTGTCATTGTAGTCATACAGCAAAACTTTGTTTGGTCGCTCTCAGAGAGACCAGCAGCAATACAGAACAAGATAATGTCAATCTAAAATATAAGATAAAGGATAAAATAATACAAATATAGAAAGAAAGAGAGAAATATAGAAACATATATATGCAGTGGGACTTGGACAGTGCAAACAGTGCAGTGTAAACAGGACGTACTTCACAGTAAACAGTACGTATTGCACCAATTGCAATAATTGTTTGTTGTTTGATTGTTACAACTAATTCTGCACTTCCTTATTCCAACTGTACGTACGCGTGTTGTGATCGTCCCAACACAACACAACACAACCACGCCTACCGGCTACCGCCTACCGCCTACCCAACTACATCAAATATGATGGTGGAGTCAGCAGAGCATTCCACCAAATCCTTTCGTTCCGATGTTGTTCTAGGCTGGGCCGAGAGCGGTCGGACCTGTTTCACACCCTGAGCCACTGCTCATGTGACACGACACACACAAAGCTTCAGGTGAAATGACGCACACACTTAGCTTCCTCCTTTCAGTGTTTATGCCATGTTTTTTTCCTGTCACCACCAATAACAATTGAAGGAAAAGAACAAAAACCACGGTAAGGCTTTTAAAAATGCTGTAATTATTACAATTATCAGAATTCCTTCAATTGTTAAAGGCTTATTTTTCCCCCCATCACCATTGAATGTGGAAAGGGTTTTGTGATAGAAAAGTGCACTGAAAATGGCAACCTAGACGCTGTATATATAACTGTCGAACTGCTGTCATTGCTAATGAAGCCCTGTAACCATCAGTAATGTGATTTCATGTGAGGCGATATCCTCTCTCCTATTGTTCTAACTGTCTCATTTGACAGTTAGAACAGGGACTGTAAGCAGGGCGAAAAACAACATTCATTTGTCACCTGAATGCTGTTCATCTGCGAAATAAATGTGACCACTAATTAGCTACTATCACTAACTCTACTACTATCGTTCCCAAACTTCCCTACTCAACTTCTCCTGCGTACTTTATTGCTCAAACAATAATTCAAACTCCTGTACCGACATCCTGGCAGCCACTAACAGCAGTAGTTCACATCACAATAGTGGACTATACTGCCTGTACATGTCCAGTAGGCTATACCAGGTAATACAAACTGGATGTTCAGGAAGCTGCACACCACGATTTCAGAAGAAATCCTTTTTCTAGTTAATGATAGAGGAACTGATCAGATTTTGCAGGCTGTGTCTATGTATATATGGATTGCATTTATGCAGTGTTTTTATCCTCAAGTGCCTCACATTCACAGCTTTCACTTTTGCATTCCAACAACAACATGGTATTTCCAGCATTTGTTTAACTACAACTGTGTTACTCAAGGCACAGTGAGACGCTGCCGGTTTAATTACACTTTTAATGATTACCATCGCCTTCACAACAAACATAATAAAGACAGACAGGCCTGCGCCAGTGCGACACTCTAGACACCACTTCTCTGTCTCCTCACACACAGCTTTGTGCCATGTGGGTGTAATAGTGTAAACAGATACGATTTACTGGCTTATAATGTAGGTCAGCGCACAACGATACTGAACAAAACTAACCCCATAATGACCATTCTCTGTCTATTCCAGACACCAGAGACGTCCACACGGTCCACAAAGCCAGCGTTTTTGTCAAGCTAGTCGTGAAAAAAACCACTTCGAAAACAATCAGTATGGATGAACGTGATGAGTACGCGGACACGAAGCAAACTCAACCCCCGACGTACGCAGAGACCATGAAGGCCGAGCCCAAGGGCAGCAGCTGCCCAAAGTGCTGCCTGCGGACCAGGGACTGCTTGATGAGTGCGGAGTGTGGACGTGCTCTGCAGATCTCCAGCGTGGTGGCCATGTGTGGCATGTGTATCAGGTGGTTTATATGTGAGTCATGGCCTCGCCGCATAATATCCCTTTTGTTTCACTTCTTCTAAATTAACATCGACGCCCGACACTTAAACATTCGCGTCGAGTCGTTTCTCGAAGTATTTACCCTCGCCTGGTACTGCTTCGGGTATCTGTGTTGTGTGTATTTATTTAATCATTCGTATTTTTCATAAATCCTTGCCTTCCATTTCAAGAGCTTGACAACCTTCTGCGTTGTTTCTCCATCCTTACTCACTTCTAACTAATTGTGTGTCCTTCGTTTTATTTCTTCATCTTCTCTCAGAATCTCAACTCGGTTGCGACGGAGCGCTGGTTTTGAAGAGGCAACTGCCGGATGGTTTTCTCAGTTGGATCCACAAGACGACCCACATGTGTATCTCCTCCCTGTAATGATGAAGATGTGATACATGTTCTGTAATGTATGTAACTCAACGTTGATAGCTTGAGTTGCATGCATTACAGCACGTGGTAGTAACTTAAGCTCAATGCACGTTGTTGTATGTAGAGGACAAATGTAGGACCTGTAAAATAAAAGTTGATATTTAAGGTATTGATGGCATTGAATCTTACCTCTTTAGAGTGTGTGTGTGT
>OMKP01082674.1:0-11539 GCA_900302375.1 Bathygadus melanobranchus | reverse complement strand
CCAGGGCGAGTACAGGCACTACAATGAGTACAGCACCCAGGCCCACACCAACCAGGTGCAGTCCATCCGTAGGATCCAGCACTAAGCCCTCCGACCCCCGCACACCCTTCTACCACCCCGCCGCCCCTGCACCTCCGGGCCCCGTCTCTCACCCCAGGCCCAACGGCACCACTGAAGAGCAGGCAGCCTGGCTATCGTTCTATCTATTGCATATTTTATTGATATTACCTTCTTCTGCCAGCATGCTATCGCATTCATAGGCAATAAAGGATTTTCTTCAAAACAAACGGGAACATGAGTCATTTGTCATTTCATCATCATGTGTGCAGGACATAGCTTGGTTTGGGAGAGCAGGGTAGTGTAGAGTGGCTAGGGGTGTTCGATGGCCAGCCGGGTTCTGGGTTCAATTCCCAGTGTCCATGGGCCTGTAGGCATCTGTGTAGGGGTTGACCTTTATACCTGCTCTTTGATGAACTGAATTCAGTTATTAGTAAGTAAACTTTCAATAAAGTGTCTTCTAAATGACTTCATGATTGTAACACATCAGTATAGTGTCCTTTTAATGAAACATGGGACTGGTTTTAGGATACAATATAGTGCCATTGACTGAAAACAAAAGACAGCTCTGCCAATTATTCTGAATATTGGCTGCCCTCCCTGTTGGATTAGATTTTTGCATTTTTGCATAATACAGACTAGCCTAGAAATACTTTCCAAATATAGTTCAAATGTTGTGCAAATAATGTGAAATTGATGTTCATTTCTAAATGATAAATGAATGAAGTCTAGCGTCTATGTATTTCGTCCCAGTAGGCTATTATACACCCCGCCTATTGTGATTATGAATGAATCGCTATAACTGCTGACTGTGGCCCAAGTCGTGCCTAACGGTGGTCTGTGTGCTTGTGTACATGACTTATTGCAATCATCCACATCCTTGAGCAAATCCGTCAGTTTATTTACTATTCACCAGGACGTGGAATTCCGTGTTGGATACACACCCACTCACATTTGGTCACGAGCCTCGAAGCGACAGCGGCAAAACAGTCCCACACCCAAACCAGGATCTTTTAATGAATGTTCAACCATACACACACCTTTCTCAAATATACATTCCAGTAGCGACTGATTAAAACGACGCGGCGAGAGAAGCCAGCAGTTAGGCCGTATAGACTCCACAGCTCAGGCGGCTGTCGGTGTCTCACAGCTCAACAACTCTCAGGTAAGTTTAACACACTGAGATAGTTTACTAATAGTAATGATTGGAAACCAGTTTAACAATTGTGGTGTTTGTTGATTTTTTTTTAAGAAGACAATAATAGGATCGGTACGACTGAACCCAATGCTGACGGGACTATACCGTTTTTGCTTTTATTTTGTAGGCCTTTATAAAATGTTTTCATATTCAAGTAAATGATAATCTGTTGTCAAAAGCAGCTTTGTTAAAGCGCATGCCATTGCGTTTTTGTGATCATTGGGGCGTTTAGCCTATAGGCTACTACAATGAAAGACCATCGTGTTGATACAATCTCGCATTCGAGGCTTGTTTTAAGTTGCCTGCGACGTGTATTTGAACACAGGCAGCTAAAGCAAGTCTGGTATGCCAGAGACACACCTACTGTTCACAGACTGTCATAGAGGAAGAGAGACAACGAGAGACTACGACTTTACAGCTCCAGTCAACCAAGGGCCCATCTTAATTGAGCCTTTAATGCCATTAATGACACTATAGGAGGGATTCGTCTGTTCTTTCACTAGAATGGCATGAATCTTGATAATGTGCCATTTAAACCAACAGTAAAGCTAGCCTGTTGCGCTCGAGTAAATATGCGTATACAAAAACGCATTCAAAACCTGACGAGAATACCCTTTTTTCTTGCAATCTTACATTCCGTTTCTAAATCAAGTTTGCATGAACAAACGAATTGAGCCTGCAGCACAACGTGTAGGCCTTCAAAGTCTACAAGGATCAGTCAATTAAAGGACCAGTTGGACCGTTTACCTATTTAGCCTATGGACCTGGCCTGTGGCAACTGTTCATGTTGGAAACACAATTGATCGTTTTTTAATTACACTAATTATCACAGACTGACGCAAAAAACAACAACAACAACAAATAATAATAATAAAATCATAATCATAATAATAATAACGAGGCGATTATAATATTTATTTATTCTAATACATATGCTTATTATTGTTATTATTATTATTATTAGTAGTAGTACTATTCTTGTCATTGTTATTATTATTATTGATATCGTTATCATTATTTATTCAATGTATGTTATTTTAACATCCTGTTGTGTTATAGGCCCTATAGTCTTAAGCCTATATGTTTGTATGCCGAGAATAAAAAGCAATAATAACATTACATTTGGTGTGTGTTTAATTTTTTTATGTTGCATATTCAAATATAATTTGATTACAGACGATATTGTATCACCCTCTTTCACAGTAATTGTAAAAGCATAATTATAGGCAGTATTATCTTCTGTTCTGATCCATTTTACATGCTACAAGTAATATTAGAAACGGTTTTTGTTGCATAGGCCTATATACAAGTTAGCCTGTATGTTGATGTCATGCCTGTATGTTGATGTCACATCAATGACGACCGGAGGTCGTGGTTTTACAATTGCAAGTCCATCTTGGCCCTATTTGAAGCTATATAACCTTAAACCCACAAACAGAAGGTTGGGGCGGGAATTAAATGTTCTTGTTTTCTCATGCGCACTCAGGCGTGTTTTTCAAGGTAAATATGCTTTTCGCCCCAACATGAAATGAGTCTTTGTTGTTTGCCGAGAGGTAAATAGGTGGAAAAGTGCGGAGGATCTGAACTGGTTTCCATGTCAAACACTTCAATTCACCATAGAAACTGAGATCTTAACGCGGAAACTTTATTAAACTGTGATGGCGCATTGATAAGGCCGAATTTCTATGGGCCTCTTTTTATTGTGAGCACCGGGCGCACTGACAGAGGTAAATTGCTCTTTTAATTAAAGCAATGCACCAGGGGAAATTGCTGTCTGAATATTGTCTCAGAGATGGGGGCCAGTGACAGTTGCCTAGAAACTTCCATCTGTCCACTGCATTTATTCCAGATCTCAGTTATGAGATAAAGTTTAATAAAAATCTTTACCCACCACCACCGAAATGAAATCCAAGCCGTTGTGAACAGCCCAACACAATGAAACAGGACTGCGAAGGAAACCTCATGTTCAACATGTATCTCTCAGGTTGGTCCTATTGCCCGTTCAAATTATAGCCTAATAGATATTTTCTTCTAATATAGAGGAAGAAAGAGTTTATCCGAGGGTCCACTGTCCCTGATTCGCTATTCCCGTGACACGGGATTGTTCAGCCGTTTCAGTCTGAAAGCTCGTCTCCTCTTTTGTCGGAAATCGGATATCCTTTTTCCTGGACGCGTTTCCTGGCTTCGCCGCTGAGGCTTGGCGCAGAGACCGCACAGAGGAGAAGACTGGCGAATTTCTTAGAGAATACACACGGATGAAAAGATTATTTGAACCCAACTTTAAGATGAACAGTTTTATGTTTTTTTTCTTATTAGGCCCTCTGTTTTGTAAATGCAATTATTCTCATTTTCTTTCGCCGTTAAAGGCTATTTTTTTATGGTATTGACCATTTGTTTATTTTATTTTAGACCCAACAGAAAATCTGCTGAAAGAAAGCAAAGGAACACCATGGGCTCCAATAAACACAGGAGTACAGAAAGGTAAGCGCATTAAAAGATTTGACTTTTAAGTCAAATGGCTAAATAATAATCTAATTAAAGATATAGGCCTAGTTGCATGTCAGGGAAAAAATAATACATTGGCATTGAATATAAAAATATACAAACATTAGGATATAAATATGAATTGATATTAATACAATGATGCCATTCAGAATCAAGCATTTGAAAATAGTGACAACAATAAAGAGGGGAAAACAATGTTAAAACAACAAAAGCACATTTCATGATGATGATACTAATGGGCCTAATAATACTGCTACTATATGGCATATAGGCTTAATAATGATAATAATAATAACAGCAATAATAACAATAATAAAAATAACAGCAATAACAATAATAATAACAGCAATAATAATAATAATAATAATGATAATGATAACAAGAATAACAAGAATAAGAATAAGAATAAGAATAAGAATAAGAATAAGAATAAGAATAAGAATAAGAATAAGAATAAGAATAAGAATAAGAATAAGAATAAGAACAAGAACAAGAATAAGAATAAGAATACGAATAAGAATAAGTAAGTCGCTTTGGATAAAAGCGTCTGCCAAATGCTCTAAATGTAAATGTAAATAAGAATAAGAATAAGAATAAGAATAAGAATAAGAATAAGAATAAGAATATGAATAAGAATAAGAATAAGTCTAAATAATAAATCTATGGGCCTAATCAGCGGGTAATCGATGTATTTATTCATCAACCAAGTGATGCTGTGCGACATTGCTCTGTTACGGATCTCTTCCAGAGTAATGGAGGGGAGAGGGACTTTCTCTTTCACTTTCTCTTCATCCTAGTATACCACCTATTCTATCCTAGTATATCCTGCTGAACTGTTGTTGTGGGCCCATTTGTATCATGGCAATTATTAAGGAACTCTGACTGAACGTATAGCTCATGTATGTCCATGTTGACCCATGCAGGCAGTGGGCAGATTCAGCTGTGGCAGTTCCTCTTGGAGTTGCTGTCGGACAGCGGCAACATGTCCTGCATCGCCTGGGAAGGCACCAACGGCGAGTTCAAACTCATCGACCCGGACGAGGTAGCGCGGCGCTGGGGCGAGCGCAAGAGCAAGCCCAACATGAACTACGACAAGCTGAGCCGCGCGTTGCGCTACTACTACGACAAGAACATCATGACCAAGGTGCACGGCAAGCGCTACGCCTACAAGTTCGATTTCCACGGGCTGGCGCAAGTGTGCCAGCCGTCCACGACGGAGCAAGCGATCTACAAGTTCCAGAGTAACTTCGCTCCGATCCCCTTCTCGGGGATTTCTAAGTTAAACCTCGTGGCGCCGGGCATGGCGCCATCGGGGTTCTCGTACTGGACGGGCTCGTCCCCGGCGGCTCTGTACCACAGCCACAACCTGCAGCCCCCCGGGCCCTTCGGCACCGTGTCCACCTCACACATCAGCTGTGTCAACAACATCAACAGTCTCACTAACATCAGCGGTCATTATAACTGACTCTCTAACGACAAAGTAAGACGGTGTTTGTTTTTTGTTTTTTCCTTTTCTTGAATGAAGAAAATACTTGACGTTTAGAATAGGTTTGGTTTCCAAACAATTGTACGCCTGTGTGAAGGAGAAATCAAGAGATGAGATTGAAAAGCACGCCTGTTTTCCACGGGAAACGCTAATTGAACAAATTTAGATTAGGTAATTTTAGGCTACCGCAAAAGACCATTGTCAGGTCTTGTCACCTTTTTTTCGTCTACTGTGTCTTTATTCTTCATCCTAATTTAAGGCGAGGCTTGATGTGCACTAACTGCGCAACATCCAGTTATTGTTGCATTACGAGCGCCCTCCAATGGTTCACTTCGTGAGTCAAAACACATTGAATTTCTATTTGTTTATGAGCGCACACAAGCATTCTGTTTTTGTTGCAATTTAATTGAATTATCCAAACATCTAATTCACAAAATATAACATTTTAGTCTAATACAATATGGCAATAGCATAGTGCGTAGGGATTCATTTATTAACTCGGCTTAATTGAAACGTATGCCCATGCTACATCTGAACATTTCATTTCGTCGTTTAGGATTAAAAATGTAGGCCTATTTATCTTAAAGGAATAGTGGGACAGCGTGCTTTAAGAAGTGTATTGCCCTAGACCATTTTAAATAAACATGTTATTTACCCAATTGAAGTCAGTTCTTGAGATTTCTCCGAATCTGTTGTGAATTCTAAAAGCAAAATCCTGTAATTTGGATGCCTCCTTCTGAATGCAGACCAAAATAGTCAGCTATGTAGACCCTATACATTCAGCATGATTATTGTTTTTGTATGTTTCATTGCACTGACAACAATGTAGATGAGGCAAAGCTTGACTTATTGTTGACTAATAGGCCTATTCGAGGAATTTATTTGTCAACAATAAATGATCATCACACATTTTTGTTGTCCAGCCTACGCGTGTTACTATTTATGTTGGGGTGTATTCAAGAATAAATAACATTTTTTGTAGACCCACGGAATGGAATCAAGGTATGGCTATATTGATAACGAAGTGATGTATGGTGAGGCTTATTATGGCGATTTTTGTGAAGAATGGGCCTATTTTATTAGGCCTAATGGCTGGGAGATTAAAACAAAGTGATGATGATAAACAGGATATATAGTCTACAGGATATAGTGAACAATTATGGTCAAGACTGCATGTGGGTATTTATTAACCTGCCGTCACACGCGTGACGCATAGCTTACTGTATTATGGGATATAAATGATGAGTGCTTTGGTAAGTGAATGACGGCCGGTTTGGAGTTCCATCGGCCTAGTTGTCTCGAAAAAGACTATTCTGTTGCTAGCCACAAGGGGTCAATATAACACTTCTAATTACCGACACGTTTTTACATAGATGGACAAATGCGTTGTTATGAAAAGTATGCCTAGCTATCTGACGAAAAACAGACCTTAAAGGACCAAAAGACACAAACAACAAAGACTCAAGAGACACGCCGCATTTTGTCAACAAAATGTGGTCTTACTCAAGAAATGCACTGCTGTAGATTAGATTCCTCTGCTTCGTTTTCTCTGTTATTCACACACACACACACACACACACACACACACACACACACATACACACACACACACACACACACACAGCCTCCCGGGGTGTTGTTGAGTCACACTCCCGCAGTGTCGCTATAGGGTCTCTTGTCTTCCCTACAAAGAGTTGAGCTTGTCCCCGCTACTCGCGAGAGCTCGGGTCCCTCTCCGCTGCTCTTGCGTAACGTAACTGAGGAGTGGGCGTTGCGCCCGCCGCTCCGAGACACCGGGTTGGCGTCAGTGTGAATGTAGAACATGCATTACCAAGAAGAAGATAAACATATATAGCAAGAGAAGAGAGCATAGGAAAATGTGTTGACGATAATGTTGTGTTTATGTTCCAGCCTACAAGTACAGCGTGGCACTAAACTATGCTGTGAGTTTTCCCAAAGTATGATTCAATGATGTGTCTACCATTTTCTTTGTCAGATTAGAAAAGGATCTAACAGAGGGACCACAGGAAAAATAGGAAAAATCAAAGTCAGAAAAATCTACTTATAAGTTATAAGTAGATTTTTCTGACTTTGATGTATTTTTCCTGTGGTCCCTCAATAGCATCAACAGCAAACTAATATACATAGACTAATACGGCTGCTTTTTTCCAGAACTATTTTCTCTTCGAAAATACTTCACAGGGCTTCACAGCGACCTAAAAAGGTAGAATGAAACGACTATGCTAAAAAACATGTAATTATGTTATTATCCAGCCGTTGCTAGGTAATAGTACTGTAAGCAGCACATAAATACGGAGATGAAACACACGTTTGTTCTCGGATACCAGTATCGTTATGGATAAGCTATACGACTCCAGTGAAATACAATACGATGGAATATACATTGTATGAGCAGGATGTGGGGACTTTTAGTATAGGACTGCATGGAAGCCGCTCTAAACCAGACCAGCACACCCACCTGGACGAAAATAGAAATGTGTTTGCCACCAGGGGGAGGGATGGAGAGGAGGAGAGAGAGAGCTAGAGATATACACAGAACAGATGGAAAAACGGGCGATTTTGAAAACGAGGGAAGGGTATAAGAGAGTGAGATCAAGGGAAGGAATAAGGATGTGGGAAAAGTTCACAAGCTCATTTTATGACCCAGATCTTCTTCTTATCTTTCACCAAAAATAGTCATTACCTTCTCCATGGATAGTCATTGGACAAATATAGAATTATGATGATGATAATGACATTTACAACTCCTACAAGCAGGATTTAAGTCATTAGGTTTTCATCGAATCTGAATTCGGTCAGCAACACTGTAAATGAGCAGTGATAGAGCCTTTCATATCTAAATATTCCTCACTGGCAGGATACATGTTGACAAAACAAACAACAAATATGTCCACAACAAAAGAATACAACAATAACATCATCAGGAATATAAGTTCCCTAATATTGACATGGGATCTTGTACAAAACAAGCTCAATAAGTCATTCTGACAGCAGCTATTCAAAAGGTTTGCATTGGCCTACGTTATGCTGCTGTATTACATTTCTTATACAACCATGTTTTTTATATTAGATGACACACTGCTATTTCCCATTATTCATTGTTCTAAGCAAGCGTTGTCATGGTTATTAGATACGTTGTCATTCAGAAGCAGCTAGGGGTTAGACATCTTTCTCAGGGATGCCTGCGGTACATTGGGGATCAAACCCAGAACCGGTTAGTTAGTCAAACGCCCTCACCACTATACCAGATTGCTTTTCTGTATTTCTTCATTAAAGATGGAGGATGCCGTGGCCATAATGCCGTCATGTCGTTTCTAGAAAATTACATTTACATTTAGAGCATTTGGAGCAAAATGGAGTGCAATGATTGCATCAACCCGCCTCTGGAGTTGACATTTGACCGTTTTGAACACGGAGGTGTTGAGTAATGCAGAGTGAGAGTGATGGGATAATGCAAAGAGCACCATGTAGTTGTGCAGATTTGTGAATGAATCAGTGTTGTTGTCGTTAGTGTGTTTTCTGTTTTTTCGCGCCGCATAACAAAGAGAGTATCATTCTTTCTGGTAAATGGGCAGTAAATCAATCTCTCCGTGAGTGGAGAGTAGATGTCTGTTGCAGAGTGAACGATTTGTTGAAACACATCTCCGTTTAGACCCTGAAGGTTAGAGCTATCGTTACAGTTCATGCTTCATTACTTTAATGGTCCACACTACAGCGTTCAGCCAGTGTGCGCTGAATCGTAACAGAATGGATTTGCTTTTTTGTTGTTGTTGTGTACATTAAAGACGTTGCATAATGTGTTTTCTTTTCATTTTTTCACTGTACGTTCTCATTCCCTTCAGTTGACACACCATCATTCAATAGTTTGCTTGATTTGGGCAGCAGTAGTATTGAGGTGTCCCTGAGCAACACACCCAACCCTAACTGCTCCCAACGAGCTGGTTGTTACCTTGCATGGTCGACACTGCCGTCGGTGTATGAATGGGTGAATGTGAGGCAGCTTTGTGATAGCGCTTTGGATAAAAGCGCTATATAAGTGCAATCCATTTACCATTTAAACTACAATTCATAAAACAATGATGGCCAAAACAAAGATGTAGGCTACATACGGTATAGATACATATATGTTTCAGTTTGTGTTTCAGTTAAAACACCCGCAAATCACCAGTAGGTGCAGTACAGTGTTGCTATTTCCATTTCCATTTCCATTTCCATTGAGGGCATTTAGCAGACGCTTTTGTCCAAAGTGACTTACAGTAAGTACATTTGTGCAAAAAGAGTGAAACAACAATATATCACTGACGGTACAGTAAGATTTGAATAGTACATGTTTCAAGCATCTACAGTATAATGCTAGGTTGACCCCTTGCTGGTAAACAGCAAGATAGCACTGTGCAGCATCTTATCCTAGCTAAGTGCTATTTTTAAGTGCCAGGATGTACAGACATACAGGTAAGTGCTAGGGATCCAAGAGGGGATGGGATTCAAACCCTGGTTGGGTAAGTGGGAGTGGGTTAGGGAGGTGATGGGGGGTAAGGAGGGAAGTTATGCAGAGTCCAGCTGAACTCTAAATAGTTGATCAGATATCCTTTTTCCATTTAATTATTCTTTATTGCTGTCGTTATTCTTACAACATTCCTTATCTTCATTCAGTACGTCTCTAATCAGAATGTATTCCTTGTAGAAACAGCCCTCCATGGAGATCTATTTGCTTTGGTTCCTTCAACCAAGACAGGAACAGTAGACTAGCAGAGGAGATTATAGGCTATGTTGTTAGTGTAGAGCAAAATACATCTAATCCCAAAGCTGGGTGACCATGCATTCAGTGGCTACATGTGTGTTGTTGATTCACAGTGGAGCAAAACTACCACCCTGAATTACCCTGTGTGTGTGTGTGTGTGTGTGTGTGTGTGTGTGCGTGTGTGAATATGTATGTGTGTGTGTGTGTGTGTGTGTTTGCATGTTTGTGTGTCCATATCTGATCAAGAGGATGCAATAAATCAGCTCAGTTTGGATGAAGGCCCCACAAAAAGGTGACGACAAGTAGATTTTCAGTTCAAGCGATTAAATATGATTTTGGGTACAGCCAGACTCTCAAGGTGGGACAGCAAGACTGGACATCTTCTCATTGTACACAAGGTGTATTTATACTTGACAAGAATCATGAACACTATACAATGGTGACCCATTTTACTTTTAGGTCTGATGAGAACACGTAATGTAACATTACCAACACACTGACATTTAAAACATTAACAATGTTTTTCCACTGAATTTCATATAATGTAGTTCATGCAGACCGTAACTATAGCTGGACAGTCTTGACCTCTTATACCATTAGACTCAAAGAAGGGGACTGAGAGGAATGTGATGCTGACGAGAGCACAGACACACCAAATAGAAATAGAAACAACCGTCTGCTTATGAGAATAGCATCAGTATATTAGAATAAGTGTTAAGTGCATAAAAAACACCTATCAGGTTGTTTCTTATGATGCAGGCTTGGGGAGGGACGTGTCTAGTCGCTGGAACCATAATCTCCGTGTCCTAAAAGTCATTGTTGTGAGTTGCTGCTCTGTGTCTTCCACTGCAGTGTGGCCTTGATCGAGCCCTAGTTCCACCGTGGCGCAGTGAGTCTGGGCTGATGATGTGATAACTAGGTCATGTTATGCGGGAGTGCATGGATGGTCTTAGTGCGTGTGGCTGATAGTGTGTGGAGCTGTGTATAGCTCAACCAGCGCAGAGCTGAACTGTATACTGCATGTCATCCAGTAATGTGTATGTACAAGAAGTGTGTGTGTGTCTGTGTGTGTGTGTGTGTGTGTGCGCATGCATGTGCGTCACTGTGTGTCATCTATTTAATAATGATTAATAATTTAAAAATAATGACAGCTCAGGCAGAGAGAGAGACAGAGAGAGAGAGAGAGAGAGTGAATGTGTGTGTGTATATTTGTGCAAAGTGCATATGCGTGTGCCTTTGTGTGTGCAACACAGGTAACTGCAGTGTGTGTGTATGTGTACGTGTGTGTGTGTATGTGTTTGTGCTTGTGTGTGTGCAGTTGTGTGTGTGTGTGTGTGTGCATGTGTGTGTGTGTGTGTGTATGTGTGTGTGTGTGTATGTGTGTGTGTGTATGGGTATGTGTGTTTATATGTGTGTGTATATGTATGTGTGTGTGTGCATGTGTGTGTATGTGTGTGTGTGTATGTGTTTTTATATGTGTGTGTGTGTGTGTGTGCAGTCTGCAGTGGCTGAGCCCACGCTTTGCCTCACA
>OMKP01082672.1:0-11892 GCA_900302375.1 Bathygadus melanobranchus | reverse complement strand
ATCCCATAAAACATCCAAGAAAGGTTATTCAGGCCTAAATAGTTAAGATAGTTGTGATGGTGACAGTGCCATGCTTGAGAATACTTTGAGGTATACACAAGTCTCCTTCTTCTTCTTCTTCTTCTTCTTCTTCTTCTCCTTGTTGTTGTTGTTGTTGTTCTTCTCCTCATTCTTCTTCTCCTCCTTCTTTTTCTTCTCGTTCTTCTCCTCATTCTTCTTCTCCTCCTTCTCTTTCTCCCCCTCCTCCTCCTCCTTCTTCTTATTATTCTTCTTCTCCTTCTTCTTGTTGTTGTTGTTGTTCTTCTTCTCCTCATTCTTCTCCTCCTTCTCTTTCTCCTCCTTCTTCTCCTCCTCCTTTTTCTTCTCGTTCTTCTCCTCATTCTTCTTCTCCTCCTTCTCTTTCTCCCCCTCCTCCTCCTCCTCCTCCTTCCTCCTTCTTCTTCTTCTTCCCGCAGCACAGCGGGCTGGGGAGGTTTCTTTAAATATCTGAGGTGTTAGTGATTGCTCATCACGTCGTGTTGTCGCCCGCCACTAATCCACGCCTGAGGCATTAGTCTGGCGTTGCCAGTTAATGTGTTGCTTTTGACGGGCGCCGACGAGCTTCCGTAATATAACCTGAGGGGTTATTGACAGTGATGAATGAGGAGAAAGAAAGGAAAAGAAGAATAAAAAAGGTATATAATGTATACGTATATAATGTATAGACGTTTTCTAATGTCCCCAAACTGTCCATTATCAAAGTGACAGTGATAGAGCAAGTCGTCAGACCTACTCTTGACGCCTCGGCCACTTCAGTTCAGCAACAACGCAGGACAACCATGAGTGTGGCCTTATCTCCCCTTAAAGGCTGGAGGCGGAAAATGTTTATGTTTGCCAGTGGTGATTTATTGACACTAGGATGAGTGCCAGTGTGCCAGGCTGATACAATTTTTATTAGAAAGTACATGTGTTGCCAAAATGCACAACAACTCACCCACTCCCCAGGCTCCTGGCAGTGAGTTATTCTGAAAATGAGCAGGAATTTCACGCACGGCGCTTAATGAAGCTGCTCCAGTTTGTCTCATTCACGCAGATCAGAGAAACTAAATCTCTCGCCTTAAACTTCAGAAGAGCATTGTGTGATTTCGTGATGTGCGCGCGGTCGGGACTGGAGTATTTCTTTTGTGATGCAGAAATAGCAGAAGCTGCCTTTTTTTGTCAAGCTCTGCTTGACAGCCTCAAAACACGCTTCTGGGCTAAAAATGAGTTATTAAAGAGATATTAAAAGGCATATCAAAATTCAAACCACTGATGGGGAACATATTGGTTATAAAAGAAGGGGTTTAGCTACATTTGACACAGGATATTTTAGTGGTTATCTGGTCGGTTCTGGGTTTGATTATTAAGCTCTGCGGCCTACCTGTAATCCTCCTGTAGTTTGACTTGTAATTAACATCTCGTAAATGAGACAATTGTCATCCAATGAAATAAATAGCAATGTATACGTGTTCAACCTTCCATGTACGCATGTTGATGAACAAGATTATTGTTATTAAATTCTACAAATGAATAAATACAAAAAAGCAGAGGACTCATATTTCCACATTTATCTTTCCACCCTCAGCATCGACCATCATCATCTTCGTCATCATCCTCCCCCTCGGAGCTATTCCTTGTGGATTCCTGGTCCTGGACCCAGTAAAAGAGTGGGCACCGAGCCATGTGGCACTTAAACAAAGCCTACGAGGAATAAGCTGGCAAAAACACAGAGAGAGATGAGAATACAGAGAGAAGGGATGAAAACACATACTTTAATGTCACTGTTCTCGACTTCTCTCATCCCAAGGCGCTGTGCTTTTCGTTGTTGCTTTTTTAAGTTGTTGGTGGGGTTTTGGTTTTTTTAACTTACAAGGTCAATCGGTATATGAAGGCGTACAGGATGCTATTTGGGGCTACATTCGCCAAAATGCTTGTTCGGAAATAAAGTATTTATTTATCTGTAGTATGTGTGTATAAGTAAGTGTGTGTGTGTGTGTGTGTGTGTGTGCGTGTGTGCAGGTGCGCGTGCGTGTCTACACTTCACTGATGTGTTTCCATGGGACTGTGTATCGTCATGTTCCAAAATTAGAGGGCGAGGCGAGACCATCAAAGCAACTGGTTGTCTCCTGTGATCCTCTCCCCCCTCTCCTCTCATCTCCCCTCCTTTCCTACCCTTGCCTCCTCTTTTCTCTTCTGTTCTCATCTCCTCTCCTATGTCCTTCTCTCCTCGGCTCTCATCTCCCCCTCTCCTCTCCCCTCCTCTCTCCTCCTGCCCTCTCCCCTCCTCTCACCTTCTCTCCTCTCCTGCACTCGCATCCCCACTCCTCTCCTCCTCTTTTCTCCTCTTCTCCTCTTTACAACCCTTGCAGCATTACATTTCAGGGCGTAGGGTCACAGTTTGTTCTTCGTACTCTGCAACCCTCTCGCTCTCTTTCTCTCTCTCTCTCTCTCTCTCTCTCTCTCTCTCTCTCTCTCTCTCACTCTCTCTCTTCCTCTCTCTTTTACATTCTACTCTGCCAAATTCCCCCTGCAGCTTCTAAAGTTTGCTCTTGGTAAAAATCCTCCTATCCTCCTACTTCTCTCCTCCTTCCACATCATTCCCTCCATTCCCCTTTTACCTCTTCTGAATCCTCCACTGTGCTTGGCACCAAGCCAAAAGAAATGCTCCTCTCTCCTCCTCCTCTATTTTCTTTGCTCTCTCTCTCTCCCTCTCCACGCCTTTGGACTTCTTATCTCCTCCTCACGGCTTCTCCTTTCTCGGCTGCCTGTTCTCCTCGATTCTGAAGCTTTAACAAATGGAGTCACAGAAAGCAAACACCAAACACCAAACACCAAACACCATGCATCAAAACACACAATGATCTGCTGCGGTGTCCGTGTGTCCTCCCCGATGCGTCTCCTCCCGTGAATCTGTTTATAAGCAGGGTTTTTTTTGTGTTTTTTGGTTTTGGTTTTTGTCGGAGCCCACTGATTTCTTTTTAACCTCTCTCCGTAAATCGCACCCCCTCTCCAATCCTCCTCTTCTCCTCCGCTCTCCTCTCATCTCTTCCCTACTCCTCTCCTCCTCCTCTCTCATCGCCTCCTCGTCTTCTCTCCTCTCTTCTACACCAACTCCCCTTCGTCACCTGTGTCCTCCTCCTCTCCTATCCCACCAGGGTGTGTTTGTGTTGGGCCTCCCCTATGCCCTGGTCCAGTCCGGCTACTTGGGTCTACTGCTGTTAGTGCTGGCCGCCTGGATCTGTAACCACACCGGGAACATTTTGGTGGCCTGCCTGTACGAAGAGGAAAACCACGGGTTTAGTCCAATTTCTGTATCTTGTATCTTTTCTTACATTGGATTCACTAGATACTCGGCACTGTTTTGTTCAATTAACAGGCCGTGTCGTCATTTTTCATCATGGTATGAATTGTTTTTTTATGGGTTTATTTTATGTTTTTTTCATACAGTCACACATCTAGAATGTGTTACACTATGCGCTACAAATGGCTTCATGTTGTGCGTGTGAAACACAGACAATCTGCAGTGAAATGAAGTCGCTGTGTGTCTCTCAGATGTGGTTGCTGTGGGTTAACTCCCGGGCGGGTTCGGGTCCGCCACAGCTACCAGGACATAGCAGAGGCCTGCTGCGAGGGACTCTGGCCCAACTGGGCTCGACTGGCCGGCTGGATGGTTAACGCAGCTCAGGTAACATCCCTCCTTCCATCAGATGGGTCAAAATACGGCTTTATGCTAACGCTCATGAATCATTTAGCTGTTGTTTTGTTTGGTGTTGGTCTGTGTGTGTGTGTCTGTGTGTGTGTGTCTGTGTGTGTGTCTGTGTGTGTGCGTGAATGTGGCGGTCCAGGTAATAGAGTTGCTGATGACATGCACGCTCTACCTGGTGGTGTCTGCCACTCTACTGTCAGACAGCCTGTGGTGGACGGCTGTACCCAGGCCAGCGTGTTCTCTGGCCTCCTTCCTGTTCCTACTGCCCTGCCTTCTGCTGAGGGACCTCAGACCAGTCTCTACCCTCAGCATGCTCTGCTCCATGGCCCACATCCTCATCAGGTTACAAAAGACATGCGCGATTCCTCAGTCCTCTTGTTCACTTCGGTTGTTGTCATTAAGTTTGAAATGAAACAATCCCGTCGTCATATTTGACCGGACCAGAGCTAGATTGACTGACACGGGCGGCGAAATGAAAAGGGCCCGTCTTTCTGTCCCCCTCTGGAACAGGTTCAGTAATCATTCATAGCTATATTGTATAAGTCCTCTGTTGATCTGTTAGCAAGCATTAAATAATCATGATCAAAACATATAATCAAAGTTAGCACGCAATTATGCAATTGCATTTATAGCAACAATTTAGAGCGTCGAGAGTGTGGACATTTTTGGTTTAGGTACCTTGAAAATTCTTTAAATGTGCTTGAATTTTACTAAAAAGCTGCACGAACATGTTGTCGTGCCATCATTAACTGATTAAATTGTTAAAATGTACCATCACATAGCTGATTGCTTATCTATGGAGCCCATAAAGTGTCATTAACCCTTTGGAATCACCAGTCTGAATTTTAGCATTATCTATCACTATCGAATCACTGATCCTCAAATTGCATTGTAATGCTAAAGAATCACTGATCTCTTGCATTGTAATGCATCATCTCTCTCTCTTTCTCTCTCTCTGTCTCTCTCTCTCTCGCCCAGCCTGCTGGTTATCCTCTACTGTCTGAGTGCGGCCCGTCGTTGGTCCCTGTCCTCTCTGTCTCTGGCCGTGGAGCCCGGCGACTTCCTGGTCTCTGTGGGCGTCATCATCTTCTCCTATACGTCTCAGATATTCCTCCCTACTCTAGAGAGCAGTATGGAGCACAGAGACCAGTTCCCTGCCATGCTGGGACGCACCCACGCTGCCGCTTGCCTCGTGAAAACCACCTTTTCCTTGCTGGTTTGTCCGACTGTACAGACTTGCGATTGATGGATTTGATGGATTTGATGGATTTGATGGATTTGATGGATTTGATGGATTTGATGGATTTGATGGACTTGATGGATTTGATGGATGTCCGTGATTGACTAAGATAATATAATAATAATGGATAACATAGCTCGTCGCTAAATTTGGTGGTCACCATCTGACCATCTTATGCGATTCCGTTTTTGGCTAGCAAAATAATGTAACCGTAAGCAAAATATACAAAGAGATTTGGCTCAAGATTTTTGGAGAGTGACTTGACAGTCTGCAGGAGCTTAGCACCAGCCATGTGGTTGTTCGGCATGTGGTTCAGTACCCAGAGGAAACAAACTTCCAGAATACTGTAGAGTTTCACAATACTGTAGCTACTGACACTGTGCAAAGCTCATTGTACAGTGTTGCAAGGACAGAAAGCTGGGATGACCTATGTTTTCCATTTTGACTAGGCTGCATTGACATGGGGCAGAGAGACCTGTGAGGTCATCACAGACAACCTACCAGCCGACCTTCGACCTTTCGTCAACCTGTGTCTTGTAGCCAAAGCACTGCTCTCCTACCCTCTGCCGTTTTACTCTGCTGCGCAAATCCTACAAACATGTCTTCTGAGAGGTTAGTAGGATGCATTAGTAATTTGTGCTTTATAAGACTTCAGACTGCAAATCATCTTGGAGGTAGATGTTTATTTAGTCTTTGAGACAGAAAATACTCTTTTTTTCTTAATTAATCCTTTCTTTGGTTGAGGTTTATGTTCACCCCTGGTGTCCATCTCTTTGATTCAAGCCGACGGGGGGCTTTTGTTGAAATTTGGATTTGGTGTACACCTTGTCTCTTGCAAACAATTTGATAGCTTTTAATGTACCTTTGGAACCCCATGACAATGTATTCCAGAATTTTCCATTATATATTCAGAACACAATATTGGTTTGGTAAACAAACCTCATATCCTTTAAAGTAAGTTCACCAAACAAACTTTACCAGGTGAGTCAATTCACAATGAACATCACACAAAACGCAATGTGAACAGAGCAAACTGCAATCAATCCCAAAATGCATCCATAGTACATCAACGTTACTGCAGAATTCACCCTCATCCGGTATCACTTTCCAACAAGCACTGCCTTGCTTGACTCGATCCCTAGGCACGGGGGCGTCGGCCTCCGCCCACGCCAGCGGTAGCCCAATGTCTCGTCCCACCTTGCTGGTCCGCTGTGTCTTGCTGATGACGTCCTACCTGCTGGCCCTGCTGGTGCCCAAGTTCTCCCTGCTGATGGGTTTGACGGGCAGCGTGACCGGGGCGGCCATGACGCTGATACTCCCCTGTCTCTTCCACCTGAGGCTTCGCTGGCGTCGTCTCCGGGCCGGGGAGCGGCTCACAGATGTGGCCATACTGAGTCTGGGGCTGATTTGTAGCACGTCTGGACTGATCTGTTCACTCAAGAGGCTGGTAGAGGGACTGTAGGGTGCAACCCTTGGGTGGCTGGATGGATGGGTGGAAGAGCAGGTTGCTGCTTTAATTTTAGGCTCCAAAAGAACTTATGAACTGAGAGTTCATATTAGCTTGATAAGCATAGAAATAAAATCTATGATGTCAGTTGAAAAACCAAGAAATCTGTCTGTTTAGATAAGTTAAGATAAGATAAACCTTTATTAATCCCCATAGGGAAATACAGGTTAGATACAGGTAAGAGTACAGAACCAAACCAGACCAAAGATAATAAGAATAAACGTATAAATCTACAAAAAATAAAGATTAAGTTGACGCTCTTTCCAAAAAGGGAAAGGGCATCCAAATGTGAACACAGATTTAAGACAACCTCATTGCACACTGACAATATTAAAGAAGCTGCTAAGATGCAAAAAGAAAGAGGTTTATGTAAATCTTTGGCATCAGAGAAAATGAAGTTGCTCAACGTTTTAAGTCCCGACACAGTAGTTGTGCTGCTTTTTCCACTTCATCAAGGTCTGGAGAGGATCCTTTGAGAAACACAATCTTGAAAGAGAAACTGTTCAGACAGCCTCGAGATGAAATGTCCTATAAAATGACCAAATACCCAGCTACCTGTGAGGGTTAGAACCCTCCCCGAACACAATGACAGCCAATAATTTGCCTGCCTGGCTTCTTTTGTGTGCGGCCGTCACCGTCGGAAGACATTACTGGCAGGTCTCCTGATTCCATTTCATTTGTCCCTGATTATCGTTGAAGAGACAAAAAAAGAGTAAATAATTGAAAGAGGAGGGGTAATTGCTAATGGGACACTGACGTTGTCTTCAGCTTTTTAAGATGGATGGATCTAACGGTCTCGTCGGTAGTGTGAGAAATAGGTGTCAACGCCAAAGAAGCAGTAATATTTCGTGACCTGTCTATACACACATATCCACTGTAGTTGTAATGGCGGATGAGGGAGTCGGGGGCTATTATGCGCAACAGAGGAGCTACGCAGGACTATGCAGGTTTCCAATCCAGCCAATTATTTACCGCAGCGGATTCTGCTGACGAGGTCACCTTCAACCTGAGTGGGAGGTCCTAATGATTGAAATCATCTAGTGGAGTGATTGCAATGCACGGCTCTGTTGGCCATGTGTAATACATGCTTTTACGTACCTCCGTACGTTCACGTGGTTGCCCGTCCCTGAAGGGGTAGGCTTTTTTAATGCACGCAGCCATGCACATGCCCGTCGAAGGCTGCAGATTCAAGTAAAGGGAAATGTATTTCTGTGTAGTCTTTAATCACAATTAAGAGTTTGAATCAAAGGGCATCACAGGCCCGTGTTTAGATGGGATTAGATGGCGCCTGCTAACTCTTAAGCCCTCGGACGTGAGGGCCCCCGAAGCCCAGTGGGGGGAAAAAACAATCTATAGGCCTCCACTGAAAATGCCGCGTTGCACGCGACGTGGAAAACCAATCAATGTACAAAGAATGACGTCATCATTTGTGAGTAAAATTGGTGAGTTGACGTTGTTTCCGATGGCTGTGGAGCTTTTTCCATTGAGCAGTACGGCAAAAGTTGATGGAAGCGCTCATTAAAAATGTAGCTCAGTGGCTCTGATGTATGGAATCCCATTAAGTCAATATTAAATAAATAAATATACACATGAAATATATACAAATAAATGGCTATTTAATAAATCCTGAAATAAATGAGGCAATACACATATATAAATGCATGTAAATATAAATAAGTCGTTATAGTTCAATGCAGTTATCCATTGTTTTTCTTTCAAAGGACTTATTTGATTAATTTGATTTGATTTCATAATTCCACATTTATTTATTTCAAGGGACTTTTATTTCCGAATGCCACATTTATTTCCCTGCTCTTTTCGTTCCCTTCTGTTATATTCAAATGAAGGGGCGTGGTTATCTCACGGACTCCCTAATCAGAGCAACGTCAGAACAGCGGCGTAGGATAAAGGGCCAAGAAACTACTGACAAGTCGGCGGAGGCTATCTGAAGCCATCTACTGATCTGGCCGATGATAAGCCGGCTGTGGGAAATGAGAAGCCGACCAAGGTGGTAACTAGCAGACATAAAAGCAGACGAACAAGTTAATAGGCTGTAATGAATCAAAACATGGCAAAACGGCACATTTAAAAGCAATCAGGGTCAACAACTGACAACAAATAAACAACGCGGGTAAATAATAGCGTTGCGATTATGATACACACAAAACAAGCATGAAATGAAGATGAACCCCATGTGTCAAGATCATGTGCCCCATTTGCGCAGCTCCATTACCAAACGAGCACCGGAAATTCGGGCTTATCCAACTTGCGTTGCTGTGCATGTGATATGAGTGAGAGTCCTGCCCGTAGTGTGCCTATTGTGTCTCTGTTAAACTGCTGAAATAAATGTTACAGAATGCTAATGAGGCTACCCAAAAGCGGTGTGAAACCGCTCCTGGTTTTTATTTTTCACTGAAAAAATGACCCTGTGCACCGTTTTTTTTTTCCAGGCTTCAAACACCCAGAAAAAGAGTGGTGTAGAATGTGGGTAGTGGTATGTGGGTATGTTTCGGCATCTACTGTATGCCTGCTGCTTCCCCTTTTCCTAATGCGTTGTAACGCTGGTGGGCGGGAGTGCTCTCGGCGTAGCTTTGACATCTGTCTCTGCCACAGCAGAACGGAGCGCGGAGCGCGGAGTGGGAGTGGGTTGAACCGCGCCGAGCGCAGCGCTGGCGTTGAGAAGGGGATGAAGAAGAGGAGAGAACAAAGCCTGGAAGAATATAAAACAAGGCGCAAAAAAAAATAAAGTTAAAAAAGAAGGGATGTGTGTGTGCGCGCGTGTGTGTGTGTGTGTGCGCGCGCGCGTGTGTGTGTAAGGGGGCGGAATCCAATCATGCACGGGTGGCTCAATTTGAAGATGCAAAGTTCACCGCAGGTTTGATGGGAGCGCCCGCACTGCGAAGCAAGTCTACGGAAATACTAGAATATGCAAGTACACACACACACACACACATTCATTGCATTTGAGCTGAATATGCAGGTCAATTCATATACAATTATTATTGCACATACCTGGAGGAGTTACAGAACCGAAATGGTTATGCCACCCAAGATTTGAAAGATATATTTTATTCTAGAACACACACACACACACGCACAACAGTGACAATCATGGCTAACAGTATCATTTCTGGAATACATGCATAACTAAAGAAAATTGAAAACACCCATAGCTTCAAATCAAACACCCAGAATTGCTTAAAAGGCCCTCAGAATGTTTGTATCATAGATGTGCAATATATTTGCAGATGTTCTCATCTGAAGTGGACTGTAGCTGCACTGAAATGGCATGCCTGTAAATATAAGCACTTAGGAGAGAGAAACCGGCCAGAGCCCAGTAGAACACAAACAACTCAATAGATAATGTGGCATAAGTTATAGC
Organism: Bathygadus melanobranchus; assembly: GCA_900302375.1. Classification (NCBI taxonomy): domain Eukaryota; kingdom Metazoa; phylum Chordata; class Actinopteri; order Gadiformes; family Macrouridae; genus Bathygadus; species Bathygadus melanobranchus. The sequence goes on along the minus strand of OMKP01082672.1, from coordinate 2,039 downwards.
TATAGGAGCACAGCTATTTTCCGGTCGATATTATCGGCCTTAACAACACAGCGACTAAGGTGCACGCGGTATCCATTGATCTGGAGAGATAGAGAGGGGGGGAGGCGGGCTGGAGAGTCGTCAGCTAATAGTGTAGATTCAATGTTTGTTTTTTTCATGGTTAAGTGGTTTAACTCTAAGGTTGTCTGTCGCCGCTACCCTCATCCAATCGCTTTCACTCTTTCTGTCGCTGTCTCTCTCTCGTGCTCTCTCTATCATTCTCTGTCTCTGTGACTTGACAGAGAGTCAACAGATGAAAGGAGGGTGCTGTCAGCATCAGACACTCCAAAGGCTTTCAGGCATATGCACAGATACGCACACACACACACGCACGCACACATACACACACACACCAAGGACACACACTCAGATGTACACACAAAAACGGCAGAGGGTTATCGCGGGGTCATCAGGCCCTTGAGCGATCACATCGCACACACATACCTGTCACCAACCTCACCATCGTCATTCTCAGAGGCGCGCACGTGCACGTGCGTGGGCCAAGAAGGCAAAGTTAAGGTTACATATGAAGGGTGACATGTGACACACAGAGCTTATCTTTCAGAAGGACCTCATTTTCTCACTAAAGACACTCTTCTGGACACACACACACATTTTAGGTTTTTCTTCCTCATTAAACATTCAATTTTACTTTTGACATTTTGGCAAGTTGAATCAAATCTAGCTTATTAAGATATAATTCTAAAATGAATGTCCCGTCACTTCTGAATAAGTTCTAATTTTATTTTTGAGGGTGATTTAATTGGAGGGGTGTAGAGCAGCATTTAACCTCTGAGTAGGAATGACTTAAAGCTAATTTCTAACACTTGTTGGCCACCATTAGCAGGTTGTCAGTAGCTGTGTCAGTCTGTTGGGGATATCTTTGGTCGGTCTGCTCAGGGTGAGGTACAGACAACCAGCAGAGTGTGACACCCCAAACAGAATCTGGTGAAAGTCTGGTGACACCCCAAAGAAAGTCTCCCTCGCGCGCGCTTGCCATCGAAGCACTGGTAGTCGCACGGTAGTCGCACTGTTGCACCTTTTAGCCCTCGCACGGATGGGTGCACACGGTGTGTGTGTATGTGTGTGTGTGTGTGTATTGTTCATTAAAAGAGCCATCATAACGCAGCATATGGCTACCACAGGAGACAGCTGGCAGATATTAGGGCAGCTAAGGTGGGCAGAAGGAGATGACAGGAACGCCATGTCGAGTTGAGATAATCTCATCTCAGCCCTAGAGACTCTATTCCAAAGTTTAACAAAAAGGTAGAGAAAGAAGCAAAGAAACGTTTTGACGCAATGCCTGGGGAGGGAGAGACTGATGATGATGACGGAGATCTTCATCAAGTCACGTCGTTGTGTTACATGATGTTCTTTGGGGCCTGGGGGAAGCGTTGAACTAAAGGGTGCTCATTAGTCAAATGAGCTGTTAACTTGCAGCGTTAACACCCACCCCGCCATCAACCCAGTGATGATGATCTGAAACATTCCGTTTCCAATCAATCAAGCCTGTACAGACAGACGATCCAGAAGAAGATCCAGGCTACTTCCTGAGCTAATCTGTACCTGTAACCCTTTGGGTAAGGAAGGGTTAACCCTTAACCCTAACCCTATTGCCATCCTCTCTGCAGGTCAGTCTGGCCTCAGGCTCGTTGAAATCGTTGAGTTTTTTGAACAACATAAGGCTATGGCCATATTTGGAAATCAATTGCTGCCCAGCCAAGGCCAGAGTGATATTCATTGCTAAACGCAAACTTGAATATCTGGATGGCCTCACGAGGCTCCAACACTGGTGTTGGAATTTAAATCAGTTACATTTCATATGGTAACATAATGACCAGCGAGTGAAGTGGGAGGTGTCTTATTCCACATTCTCTCCCCAACTCTCCAGACAATATCCGGCTGTGAAATACGTGCCCAGGGGTTGTACGTTTGTTCTTGACTGCCCGGTTTACCCTCCTGTGTGTTTGGACAGCCTCAGAAAGGTGTGCTGTGCTGAG
>OMKP01082665.1:0-10884 GCA_900302375.1 Bathygadus melanobranchus | reverse complement strand
ATAATGTCACTTTAATTAGGTCTGTAAATGTAAATGTAAATGTCTGTCTTTGTGTTTAAACTTCTTTATTATTGAATCGCGCGGTTTGGTCCGCGCGGCCTCCGTCGGTGAAGCACGAGCCGAGCAGCAGAAGACGGTCCTGTCAAGATGGCGTCGTCCGAGCCGGTAAGGAGCCCCGCCGCACCGAGCGGACCGGTACCGCGCCGCCGGTCGTTCTTTATCAGCTCCTTATGTTTCCGGACCGTTTAATTGTTTCTTGGGTGTTTTGGCGGCTCGTGGTGTCGGTAATGACGCCAGCTCAGCCCGAGTCTAGCTAGCTAGCTAACGTTAGCATTAGCGGTAGCTAGTGATGTCGTGCGGCCGGGAGCGACTCGTACCTCATTCATTGATTCCCTTTAAAATGGGACAATAGCGCCATTTTACTTTGGATTTAGAGAGAACGCACACTAATGTATCATAATCGGAGACATTATTTAGTTTCCCAGCCCCGTAAATCCACGGAGACACGTGTGTCCCGGAGCTACTTGCTGCTAAGCTAGCCGACGCTAGCCTAGCTTTTACCCGAACGACCAACGAGGTTCTAACGAGTCTTAACGCTTCGTGGACACGAACACACGTGTCGGGTGCTTGTGAGGTCCTTAGTGAACCACGTGATGGGACCGGGACTGTGTTCTACCGGGACCCGCATCAGCTTCATTATTAACCGCTTGATCTGTACTTCAGAAACCCAGCGATGCTGAGGAGCCCCAGGCCGAGGTCCCGGTGCTGCCCGCCGCCGACCAGTACATCAAGCACCCGTTACAGAACAGGTACGAGGTCACACTCTGGGTTAGTTCTGACACTGTCGGGGTTAGTTCTGACACTGTCGGCTACATCAGGAACATATCGTGTTTAACCACGAACATATTCTTTTGAACAAATAATAAGTAAAATTAATGCATACAAATACATTGAACATTTTCCGACAACATATTAGTGCCATTTCTACGTGTGCTAAAAGATCACACGTGGCCAGTAGGATGTGTATAAAATACATGTATACATTGTAATTCTACTGTAGTGTACTGTTAGTGTAAAGCCTCCACCGTTCTGTGGTGTCAGTGCAGCTTATCGTCTTTTAACCAGAGCCATAATTTCTAATGTTGTGATGGGCTTCATCTGTTAGGCTGTAGGTGGTGGAGGTGGAGGTTGATCAGTATATCAGAGGTGATGGCGGTTGATCAGTATATCACAGGTGATGGAGGTTGATCAGAGGTTGATCCAGTATATCACAGGTGATGGAGGTTGATCCAGTATATCACAGGTGATGGAGGTTGATCCAGTATATCACAGGTGATGGAGGTTGATCAGTATATCACAGGTGATGGAGGTTGATCAGTATATCACAGGTGATGGAGGTTGATCAGTATATCACAGGTGATGGAGGTTGATCAGTATATCACAGGTGATGGAGGTTGATCAGTATATCACAGGTGATGGAGGTTGATCAGTATATCACAGGTGATGGAGGTTGATCCAGTATATCACAGGTGATGGAGGTTGATCCAGTATATCACAGGTGATGGAGGTTGATCAGTATATCACAGGTGTCTATGGAAGTAAGCAGGGAGCAGACCCTAGTTCTTGTGCAGTGTTACAGTCCACCAAACCGTTGGTCATTATTCTATATGGACTGCATTTATAAAGCGCTTTTATCCAAAGCGCTTTACATTGCCTCACATTCATTCACCGACGGCGTCGGCAGTCTGTCAACCATGCAAGGTAACAACCAGCTCGTCGGGAGCAGTTAGGTTTAGGTGTCTTGCTCAGGGACACCTCGACAATTAGCTAGGTGGAACGAACCAGCAACCTTCCGGTTGCCAGACAACCGCTCTACCCACTGAGCTACTGCCGCCCATATATGCCCCCTATATATTTAGTGGCTAACCAGTCTGGCGCTGTATTAAACACATTGGCCTACAAATGAGCACATGTAAGCAGCAGCAGTGTTTTCATTTCAATTCATTCTGTGAATATTGAACCAAACCTTTTGACTGATATACATAGTCCATGTATCTATTCCTACTATGTGTGGGTCCCAGTACAACAGGAGTGCTAAGTGTCACTAGATAAAGAGACCTCACATGAACAATGGCTGTATTTGTAGTTTACTGCCTGGATTCTGTGCTTCATTGATATGTCAGCTATTCTCACTTGCCGTTTGTTTTGGGCCTGAAACAGGCCCTGTATGGTTATAGCAGGCTGGGATTGGAAAGTAACATGTATTATAAAGTTGGTAGCACACCACCCTGTGCTGAATCCCATGAGTGTGGCTGACTTGTTAATAGCCTGTGGTCCATTCCTTGTATTTTATACAGATGCTGTGCTAAATAGTGTGACTGTTGTTAATCCATAGTTTCGTACAGATGTGTTGTTAATTTGTTGTTTCATTCAGGTGGGCACTGTGGTATTTCAAAAATGACAAGAGCAAAAGCTGGACAGAGAACCTGCGTCTCATCTCCAAGTTTGACACAGTAGAAGACTTCTGGGCGTAAGTGTATACACACATGACACAGTAGAAGACTTCTGGGCGTAAGTGTATACACACATGACACAGTAGAACACGTCTGGGCTGAGTGTATACACACATGACACAGTAGAAGACGCCTGGGCTGAGTGTATACACACATGACACAGTAGAAGATGTCTGGGCTGAGTGTATACACACATGACGCAGTAGAACACATCTGGGCTGAGTGTATACACACGACATGGCATGGCATCGTGCTATCCGTGTCTATAGGTGACGACCTGGCAGTGATGTAAATGTTCATATCATAGCTGTGTAGTGACACATTACTGATTAAGATCATTTACTTTTTAAAATATGAATCCCATTCCCAATGTTCTGTGTTAAAGTAGACCTGTTAAACGGATGTTGACAAAGGTTGAAGTATTGAAGCTTTTTTCCACTATTTGTTGTAACTTGTGTTGCCAGATTATACAATCACATACAGCAACCAAGCAAGCTGGGCTTCGGTTGTGACTACTGCTTATTTAAGGTAAGTGACTCCAACCTCCAAACCCATCTGCTGTCCACCATGAGTATTTCTCTTATTCATTCCATGTACTTTCATTAGTCTATTTAAAATTAATCTTCTCACATGTCATTCCAGTGCTAATTATCTCAAATGAATGGCAATGCATGCAAACACTTGTATGAAGCTGTTGTGACATGACATGGTGGATCATTTAGAGCTGTTGGATTGTGGTAAATGAAGTGTCCCAGCGTCCTCTGTAGTTTGTCTCCACGTCTGCTTTGTGTCCCGCAGGACGGCATCAAGCCCATGTGGGAGGATGATCGTAACAAGCTAGGAGGCCGCTGGCTCATGACCCTCAACAAGCAGCAGAGACACAACGACCTGGACCGCTATTGGATGGAGACGGTAGGATGGAGCCCACAGACCTGCCGGGCCACCACTCGTTAGGCAGCTTCTGAGACCTCTCCGGGTCACCAGAACCGTGGTCTCGGGAGGTCCGGGTGCATCTCGCGGTTTGGGATAGACTGAGTTCAGTGTTTTATTTCTGGACCCTCTCCACCCACTGCCCCATAACTCGTAAAGATGGACTGTCCTGTTGTTTGATATACAGAACATACTGGTCTGTATTAGAAGGCCTACTGGTCTGTATTAGAAGGCCTACTGGTCTGTATTAGAAGGCCTACTGGTCTGTATTAGAAGGCCTAGTGGTCTGTATTAGAAGGCCTCCTGGTCTGTATTAGAAGGCCTACTGGTCTGTATTAGAAGGCCTACTGGTCTGTATTAGAAGGCCTACTGGTCTGTATACTGACATGTTGGTTGTATCTCTTGTGTATTAAAATGCCTGCAGAGCTCCTTCATATGTTTATTAGCAGCACCACCTGTTACTCACAATGGAAAACTTGATATTGGGTTTGTAAGGGAATTTGAATAGAAGGCAACCAAATGATAGCTGTTCACATGAAGTTGGTCTGAATAACTAGTGTTAATAGTTTCTTGTTTTGTAGCTTTTGTGTTTGGTGGGCGAGTCATTCGACGAGGCCAGTGAAGACGTGTGTGGAGCGGTGGTCAACGTCAGACCCAAAGGAGATAAAATAGCCATTTGGACCAGTAACTGTCAAAACAGAGATGCTATCATGACGATAGGGTAAGAAGAGCTCCACTTGACCTGCTGTCTGTCTGCTGTCTGTCTCTGCCTTCTGCTGTCTGTCTGTCTCTCTCTCTCTCTACCTCTACTGTCGGCCTCTCTACTGTCTGTCTACTGTCTGTCTGCCTCTCTACTGTCTGCTGTCTGTCTGCCTCTACTGTCGGCCTCTACTGTCTGCCCCTCTGCTGTCTGTCCCTCTGCTGTCTGCCTCTCTGTCTGTCTGTCTGCCTCTCTGCTGTCTGTCTCTCTGCTGTCTACTGTCTGTCTGTCTGCTGTCTGCCTCTCTACTGTCTGTCTGCTGTCTGCCTCTACTGTCTGTCAGTCTGCTGTCTGCCTCTCTACTGTCTGTCTGCCTCTCTGCTGTCTGCCTCTCTGCTGTCTGTCTGTCTGTCTGCTGTCTGCCTCTACTGTCTGTCTGCTGTCTGCCTCTACTGTCTGCTGTCTGCCTCTCTACTGTCTACTGTCTTGTCAGTCTGCTGTCTGCCTCTCTACTGTCTGTCTGCCTGCCTCTGCTGTCGGTCTCTCTGCTGTCTGTCTCTGTCTGCCTCTATTGTATTTTAATGAATAATATTTATTATTCTGTATAAGTACATAAAATAATGAATCAATGAGACTATTTGGGGCAGATTAATCACGTTTGAAAAAAGCTTTAAAATGTGTCTAGCTTTTAGTTCAAGTTATCATTTGTCGAGTGTGGGCCCTCCATACTCGTAGGTGACCTCAGCAGACCACTAGATGGCGTGCTGACTTATCCCTCCATGCCCCTCCCTCCAGGTCAGGATACAAGGATCGTTTGAACCTTCCCATCAAGCCCATGATCAGCTACCAGTCACACGACGACACATCCAGCAAGAGTGGATCCACCACCAAGAATATGTATTCTGTTTGAAGAAATCCAGTAGATTTAATCAAAGAATTACAGACCCACATCACATTTATCATTTGGAATTGTCTGCTGTAATGTCCTTTTTTATTTTTTATTAAACAAAGAATTATTGTTGATAAAAGATGGCCGCCTGGGCTTCCCCTGGTGGCCTTACATGGCTTTTTGTTTTCACTACAAACGGCCAAGAGAATAAAGAAGTTCATTTAGAGGAAGCTGTGATGTGAGAGGAATGAATCCCCCCCTTACAAACTACTGAAGGATAGAAGTTAAAAACATATATATGTTGTGTATATATGTTTTACTTCTAACCTTCTATAAAATCTTTTGTGTTGCGCTATGACTTGCTGTTTTTTTCCCCCCAACTCACAAGATAATAGTTGGTGTCTTACTACGTTCAGAGACATTTTTAAGAGCAATTTTAAGTTAATGAATTTGGAGGTGATGAAGCAGCTTGTGGCTCAGTGGTCACAGTGAAAACATGTTAAATGGCCACTTGATCTTTCAGCCATGCTGGACTTGTAGAATATTACTTGTAGAACTCTTCCCCTTTACATTTATTTATAATGTATGCTTTGCTGTTGAAATACTTCATTCTTAGTTTGAAAAGACAAAACATTTCTTCATTTCAGATTTGTTCTTTTGAGGAGGTGAACGTGGACTACTACTTCTAGACCTTTCTTTTAAAATGTGGTTTGCTAGTGTGCCAGTTAAGACAGCAGAATGAGGCGTGCTTCTTCCTAACCAAACTGTAGATACGTCACACTACTCTGGATTGATATTCATTGTGAAACTATTAATCATAATGTCTGTTTATTATCTGTAATTCCAGGTTGTATATTACCTTCTTTAAGTAAAGTGCTTTGCATTAAAAAAAAAAAACACTGTCCCTTTTTTCCATGTGAGTCAGTTTCAGAGATCGTTTTGGAACGATACCAAAGTATGCTGAGTGAGAACAGGTTTAGTCTTGAGACATACAATTCACCTTCACAACATGTTGATGGCCAGACGCGTTCACCCAGTATAACCAGCATATGTTGGGCTGGTCAGACTGGTGTGGCCTCGGTGACGTGATTGTTCTTGATGTCACCCAGCACCACCCTAGCCTCCACCTCCTTTGGTTCTGTATTGTATGTGACCTCCACAATGGGTTGAGACATCTAATGTATGGGTCTGATGACTGTATAGTGCTCCCTGTTGTCAAATGTTGTTATGCTGTATCTGACATCTGTATGTCATGATTCAAATCCTACAGCAGGGAGCGTCCTAAAAGAGTTGAACCATACCACCAAACTAATGTGTATTAGCAGTTGATGCAATACATGGTTCAATCTATGACTGGAGTTAGGGTTAGGGTTAGTTAGTTAAATCCCTGGTCAGTCTAACACTGACATGTGTTTATCGTTGGGGTCAGTATTGTTCTAGTAACGATACACGCGTTGTATTAAACTACCAATAAATGAATTGCACACAAAAAACAAGATAATTATAAATAGTACAAAGTACATGGTTGTATAAAAGTCACAATTTGTACAAAAAAATCTAGTCATTAAAAAACATTTCAGTTGCTGTATGATCAGTGGGTGGTTAACATCACCCACAAAGCGATCCATAAACCAACTGATAAACTGATCTGATGTTTTGGTCTGACAGCAAACGACCACAATGCTAGTAAAATTTCTAAATGATCAATTAAATACAACCTCACGCTCCATGATCATTCCATCTTAGTAATTCTGTTTGCAAATCACCATCATGAGAACAGTCATATCATAACAATCATCTGATCACAATCACATTGTGCATACATACATTAAAGGTGCTATATGTAACAATGACACAGTGTTTAAAATGGGTACTGCAGTCCAAATTCATAATATTGGAGAGAGTTGTCTCCTCCCCAGACTTGAAGCTCATGCTTCAAGTCTGGGGAGCTGGAGCTGGAGGACGCTGCCATGGACAACATTTCACAGCATTTCATATCTGGCAACCCGGGCTGTCGAAATGGACAGTGGGTGGAGTCAACTCTTGAGAATAGTGAATCACACAGCCCAAACCAACAGACGTTCTGCCCTGGAATGGACATTTCAAATCAGAACATACTGGCTGCATCTGTGGCATTGTTGTCGAAGAAGCCAGTATTTGGATTTATCATGTTTCCTTAACCTCTGATGACGTGTCATTCATCAGTCATTTTATGATTTAGTACAGTAAATGTGTTATATATAGCACATTTAATGAAAGAAGTGTATGAAAATAATTACATAACAAATACTACAAAGCATCCCATGGGCGTGAAATTCAGGAGAGTAGACATCCAGGAGAGTGACTAATTATTAGCCTATCCTGATGTCTTGAGTTCATCCACTCTGACCATTATTCTATGTCACGTTCGTCTGACAGCTTCTTATCAGGACATGGACAAAATCAAGGGTTTCTGCTCGCTACGCTTGCCCAGCAGGTTGGACAACATCCAGGAGTAGAAGAATGAGAACTCCACGACAAAGCTGAGCTCAAACAGCTCCAGGTTGACGCTGAGCATCCACTCAAACACAGCAGAGAGGTGCATGGCCCTGTAGTCCAGCTGAGCGTACATTATTGTATCTGAAGCCATTGTACATTAAGGGGGCATACATAGTTTTTAATATTGTATTATATATGCATATATCATTTTGTGTATACATTTTTTAATATGTACACATTTTTTCATTGTATAATTTTCAGAATTTTGAAAAATAATACTAATTCCTGGTATGGTAGAATCTACTTAATAAATACTTGTCATTGTGAAACATCAAAAGACAAATGTGTAATAATCTTAGAGCATGGAATCCCTCCATGTAAAATGTTTTGTTTGACACATGAACAGATGAAAGGATACAGCAGATAGTGACGCTGATCTGAATCACAGAGGAGACGATCCTGATAGGGTAGAGATATTTCTCAAATCCAGTCAGCACACACTTCCCAGTGAGAGCAGTCAGCAGGACGCTGTAGAAGCAGATGCAAATAAAGCTGATAGCAGCTCCCAGGTGATGTGGGATGGGCAGGTACCCTGGCTGTGGAGGACAGGTACACAGAGAGAGGATCTGGTTAGGCTAACCCTAACCCTAACCCTAACCCTGACCCTAACCCTAACACAACATACGGCTATGGGTCCACATTTGAAAGGAAACTAGGAGGCAGTTTGAGTGTTCTGAGGAAGGCCAAAAATGTCTCCAATATAAACTTTGAAATGTTTCAAAAATTATCCTTGGCCAAACATGGTGGTGCTTGACGTAATCTGTGGTGTTATCTGTATTTGAAACAATAAGTTAATAGTTCCACACCAAGTGAATGGCTTCTTGTTGGTTGTTGGTTGTCAATGTTTTCTTCTCATTGTCTTTAAAAAGCGTTTGTGATTCCCAACATGACATCATCACATTTTTGACCAAATACTTCCATGTTCCGTTTGACTTCACTAACTTGTTTGGCTAGTTGTCGTGGGTGCCACCTGACTCATATGTTCTGAGTGCACCTCAACGCCTTGGTTATGAAGTGTTAAATAATAGTGGTGTGACTCTTTGTCTAATGTGCTATCGTTATACAAAGCCTTGGTTCAGCCCATAACTTACAGGCCCGTACAGATAAGAGAACAAATACCTTCCCACCTATGTTTACAGACACAGGAGCAAAGTGCCAATGTCCAGATGCATAGCTTGTTTCCTTTATCAAATCTTTATTACTATTTGCCTACTAAGTTTTAAGGAAGTACTTACATTACAATTTCCTGCTGCGAATGCCCCCATAGCGGCCAGCACGCCGAAGACCAGCGCGATGCGGCTCAGTAACACTAAGTGGTAGTTCTTCTCCATGATGTGGGCGTGGTGGAACACACTGAACATCACAACTGAACACAACCAGTTAGCACTCCATGATTAACAAGACAGTACAACAAGTTCAACAAGCCACTATTATGGAAAGTTATGTAGTAGACTCACATAGAAACGCTGTGCCGCTGATTACGGCAGAAAAAAGAGAGTTTTCTGGCGCGTTAGTTCCACTGGAGCTGAGAGAGGAGAACCATGTGGCTTATTAATGAATCATGTCATTAATTAATGACATGATTCATCTGTCATAGGTGGTAGGGTAGGGGTAGTATATATGTTGATAATATTATTAAACTATACAGTATATATGTTGATAATATTATTAAACTATACAGTATATATATGTTGGTAATATTATTAAACTATACAGTATATATGTTGATAATATTATTAAACTATACAGTATATATATGTTGGTAATATCATTAAACTATACAGTATATATATGTTGGTAATATTATTAAACTATACAGTATATATGTTGGTAATAGCTACCTTATGGTTGGGACCAGACAGCATTCTGTGGAATCATTTTTTCTGCAGTATTTGACAGAACCCCTGAAGCAGAATATCATCCTTCGTTTAGTGAGTGAGACACGATTGAAAAGCTCACTTTATATGAAGAATTACAAGAGGGTTTGGGTTAGGGTTACTACGAGAGACACAACTTACCAATCCCCGAGGGAGCAGACATGATCATTGTAAACGGCGATGCCATATCTTTACAGAAAGAGAGAGCATTTTTATGATCATCTTCTGGGACATGAGTTGGTTGAAATGTGATGGAACCCAGAACAGAATAACGTACATCTATAATGTTCTGGTGGAAATGAACCTTTAGCTACATGGCATTTTGAGACAACCATTTGAAAAAGTCTGTCATCTCTGTAGTTCTGTAATCCATGACCACAGCTGCTGTCTAACCCTAACCCTAACCAGCTCCATGAAGCATCTCTATTTCTCCTTTTTATGTATTTTAAAACATCTAAATCAATGAAACCAATATCCAATAGAGTTATTTCCTTGTGGGGTGTCGATGACTCATGAAGGATAGTCTCATTCAGATTTCCTGTTCACTCCCTGCTCTATACCAGACAAACCACATATCTCAGGACTCAGAGGAGACTCAGAGTACCCCGGGTATTAAACCTCAGGACACACCTGTATAATATAGCCCCTAGAACAACCCAACCCTAACCCTAACCCTAATCCTATCACTCTGTAGACGCTTATTTTCATTTGCTAATGCCAAATAATAATAATATTTGAGAAACAACTAGATTACTCATGAATTATTCATTCAAAAATTAATTTGTGAAATGTATACATTTTACTATACTAATATAGTAAATTAAACATTAATTCATAACTTTTTGTATAATTGTATTTGCAATGATAATAACAAAATACCAGGGCACAATTTATCACGGATACACTGCGTTAAAATCTGAATGAACAAGACTCACATTGGAAGTAGTAAACAGTAAGCCTAATATTAACAATAGTAATAATAAACTTACACAGTCCACGTTCCAATGAGAGACAGTAGAGAGAGGGAGACGGGCAGAAAGACCCACAACATCATCCCGGGTCCGGGTCGGCAGTGGTCCGAGACTTGAACCCACAGCTAAATGTTACTCCACACACCTGCACACTTGGAGCGCTCTCTCTCTCTCGCTCGCTCGGTCTCTCTCTCGCTCGGTCTCTCTCTCGCTCGCTCGGTCTCTCTCTCGCTCGGTCTCTCTCTCGCTCGGTCTCTCTCTCGCTCGGTCTCTCTCTCCCTCTCTCTCTCTCTCGCTCTCGCGCTCTCTCTCTCGCTCTCTCTCTCTCTCGCTCTCGCTCTCTCTCTCTCGCTCTCTCTCTCTCTCGCTCTCTCTCTCTCTCTCTCTCTCTCTCTCTCTCTCTCTCTCTCTCTCTCTCTCTCTCTCTCTCTCTCTCTCTCTCTCTCTCTCTCTCTCTCTCTCTCTC
>OMKP01082662.1:0-18647 GCA_900302375.1 Bathygadus melanobranchus | reverse complement strand
CTCCTAAGAAAAAAAGACTCTGCTCATACAACAGAGACTGGGAGAGGAGATATACGTGGCTGAGATCTGTTTCCGACGATCCCCAAAAGGGCGAGTGCAGGATTTGCCGCCGGAGCTTCACCAAATAAAATAACGTAATACAAACATTCCATACTGACGATTTACAGCAGATTAATAACAAAATGTGCCATATATACCGTCGAATATGAAATCAAGGCATTTAAATAATAAATTAAAGAATACATAAATTATTATTATTATTTCCCTCTCCCACGTGTCCCGCATTGTCCCGCAAAAGCAGTTCTGCTGTCCTGCGACTGAACAATTTTGACCTGGTCACCCTAGCACAATCCCCTTTCATTTCACGTCAAGGTACACCCCGTCTGCGTGTGCGGCTCTTGAATCACGTCCACGTACAAGACGTCGCACGGCGGCGACGTCCGCGGGTGGGCGTGTCTTGCCGTTGACACCCATGACGTCACGGTTCCGGGCACGTAGTGAGCGGCGCATAGGGCGGGGTCTGTCGTGTCGATCTCTTCTGCTTTAAGGTCCTACGGTGTCGGCGATTCAAGTCAACGTTACCAAACAATTCGCGTCGTGTTTCCGTCGTCGATACGTCTTGAGTGAATATGGGGAGCTGCCTCACGGTCGGTCCGAATGAAGCCCTGGTCGTGTCGGGTAGGTGTCCCTCCTGGCCAACGTGGCCGCGGAGCTAGCCCCCTGGTAGCGCCGTTTATGACGTCTACGACGATCAAAACAGCCGAGCGTGTCGTCACAGACGGGCCTTGTGTATTGTTGTATTGTTGTGGTCGCTAGGTGCGGAGCGGCTCCCCGCGGAACCGACCCGAACCGCGTGTGTAACGGTTTTCCCTGGTGCTGCTTTTAAATCCCTGCACGGCCGTGTGAAGACGCCAGATTGCGCTAGCTAAGCTAGTGTGTGTGTGTGTGTGTGTGCGCGCGCGCGCGCGATGACCTAGTACGACTCTTGCACATATTGAAATTCTATTCACGTTACGCAATTCCTGTTAGTTACTTTTAACATTTCCTGCATATATGTATTATATGTACACGAATATATATATCTCTAACCACAGACAACTCTTGTGAAAAAGCATTATTACAGTGCTCATCTCAAACAGGAGACTTGTAATTACTCCTAAACCTGGTAGTTGCTATGTAGTAACAGGTAGTAACCACCACTTATGAAGTGAACTAAGGGACTGTTTTCTTTAAGCTACACATATTTAATATGCTCTATCGTTAGGGCTTTAAGCTGGTTGCTTGCTAGGCTAGTACCTAATAGCTCACAGACGTAGTTCCTTACGGTATTCTGGGAAATGCCAAGGAATAGGCTAATGTCTGTTTACACTTACATCAGCACTACCTGAACAGAATAAAATCAACTTGGAGTATTTCCATAGAACGACTTAAATGTTTTCAATCCAAGCAGTCAACCGGCTAGCATGTCAGAGTTTGTTGTGCATTGTTATTATTTTATACTTCCATAAGATTCAGGAACCAGATGCTCTCTGTGTAACCAAAACAATGCCTTGTTAGTAATGCCTTTCTGGGAAAACTGGTGAAACTGGTTTAAGGTTTTTAGTTGTTCACTCCTGGGTCTCAAATCCTCTTCAAATTCATCACAGTTTTTAGCATTGGATGTTTAAAGAAAGGGATATACCCCCATACTGAACATGGAACATGAACTGTGGGAATCTAACTCAACCTCTGTGTAGAACACGATCCTAATTACATTTCCACTTGCATTGGAGATTTTACACCTCACACTTCAGCTCTCTTTACTGTAAAGAAAACCTATCTTTATTTATTTTGCTATGGAGTCCTCCCACATTGGAAAACAGTCATTAATTTAATTGTTTATGTTAGTCTATTTATGGTAGTCTATTCGCTATGTGCTACAGTATCTTCGGTTAAACACAAGGTTGAGAGAGTAAACGTGAAAACAGTGCGAGAGCATGAGTGTGATCAGCTGGCCTCGTGCTTGGCAGACAGCAGCCAAAACAAACAGGAAACATTTGGTTTGGATTTTTGAGCGTTTCGCAATGCACAATTCACATGATTTGCTTTTAGTCATGACAATATAAAAAAATAATAATAATAAATAATAAAACCACATAAGTTACCCACATAAGTTACAATATGAAGTATGTAGTAAGGAGGATACTAGTATGTAGTATACTAGTATGTAGTATACTAGTATGTAGTACACTAGTATGTAGTATACTACATACTAGTATACTACATACTAGTATACTACTTACAAGTATGTAGTATACTAGTATGTAGTAAGTAGAATTTCCTTCAGGAAGTTCTGTCTTATCTGTAGTATACTTTGGAGTTCATGTACGCCTCTGAACCATTACTTGCGTTGCTGTCTTCTTGGCATTGCTAGGCCTAGTTAACACAAGAGGCCCAGGCTGGTTTATACATGTGGTTGACTGCTAAAAGATTTCTGTCAATGTTAAATCACTTTTGTAAATGAACACCTCGCATGTAGGTTCATTTATGTTGATCAGATACAAAGATACGTCTGTTAAACATTTGTGAAGTTCAGGATGTGATTTTAGTGTTTTTCTGTCTGTCTGTCTGTCTGTGTATGTAATTCGTATTCTATGCAATTGTAAAACTGCCTTTTTAACTGTTTGATCTTTGTGTGTGTGTGTGTGTTTGTATGAAACCTAAATGTATCTGTGTTGTTATGCTACCCTCTTGGCCAGGTTTCTCTTGAAAAAGCTTTGAGAAAGCTTTCATATAAAAGCACCCATCCACCAAATAGCACATGTTGTATAATGATGCACGTTCCTGTTTCTCTCACTAGTGTCATCTATTGTAGTGGGTGATGAATTGAAGATGCGTTATGAATCCCACTGTAAACTATCAGGATTGCACAGTGTTGCAGAGCGAGAGAGAGAGAGGTCATTTTTTCCTGTCTGTTTCTCCACTAATAGCCCTGCACTCTTCCCTTCTGTACCCACAGGTGGGTGCTGTGGATCGGACAACAAGACCTACATGGTGGGGGGCTGGGCCTGGGCGTGGTGCCTCATCTCGGACACGCAGAGGTGACCACTCACTTTGAATGAATGATGAATGATTTGATTTATTTCGGTCCTACATTGTGAGAGAACACACGTTATACTTTGCGTGAATATTAACCGACGAAAAAAACAAAATAAAAAAAAACATCGTCCTACACATTTACATACATTTCACACAGTGAAGTTCACACTAAGACCGAAAAAGGAATAGGCTGAAGCCCATGGCTTATTTTGCCTATGCTGCACCATCCATCAGGTATAACTTAGATTCTCAGACATCCCTAGGATGTCCGCCTTACAAACTGAGAAGAAAACAACATTATTCATCACTTAAAGGGCCCCTATTTTACCACCAGGTGTAGTGTGATTAGCCATTACAAGCCATTTCAAAATTGTCATGTGATCACCCTCTAGTGACCTCACAATTGGGATTACTAAACCAATTGTGAGGTCACTAGAGGGTGATCACATGACAATTTTGAAATGTGATCACCCTCTAGTGACCTCACAATTGGGATTACTAAACCAAATCAGCTGGTCTGTCATGGTGTGTTGTTGGTGGGGGTGTCCTCAGCCGTAGCTATGGCAACTCTTTATTTATTTATATGTATCTTTGTCTGTTTGAGTTTTATTTAGTTGTGTGCTTGATTACTTCACTCTTATTGTTTTGTTTTTGTCCTTTAGAACACTGTTATAAATCTAGGTGTCGTTATCAAGATAATGAGGAATACTTCTTTGTATTTGTGTTCATAGTATTCATTATTCATATAATGATATAAGAATAAGATCAAATGTACTGTATTAATCCCAGATAGGAAATACAGGCGTCACAGTACAGTAATATCAAGTCAATAATCATTTAAAGTGGAAGTAGTCAACTGTTCAATTTAAGATTTGCGCTGCTGACACGAATGCAATTGATTTCGGTGTTCCTCAGACCCAAGCAACTAACGTCAACACAGAACGTACTTTTGTTTCCAAACAGTCTCGTACTTTTATTTTGAATTTGGGAACTATTGTCAATTATAACAAAGTGCATTTCCTTGTAGTTTACCTGACTTTACCTGGAGCCATCTTGAAATCAACCGTCTGTTTCTCAACTCCTTAATCGTTTCTGGTTGTTAGCAACATGGCATACATGGCAATTCCCTGATCTATGAAGGTGAAATAAAACATCAAGTAATATTAATAAGTAGGCAGGTTGCGTTATTTACTGATCAAGAATAAATAATCCTTCATACCCAGGAGCTCTCTCCATCTAGTGAACACCCATTTGAGGTTCACTCTTGTTTTGTCTCGTCTTCTGTCACTCCCTCTTCTCATTCTTCTTTTTTCTCTCCTCTGTCAATTGGGTTCATTTTATTTTAATGGGTAGAATTTCCACAGGTCCTTCGGTTGTTCTACATTCCATTGTTGTGATGTTGATACTCTCAACAGCATAGTATGACCAGTGACTCCCAGCCACAGCTAAAGTTATCTATCACACACATCAACTCACATCCACTCACTCACACAGCCATTCATACCCTTATTCACTCACTGGATCACACTGGCATTTAGACAATCCCACTAGTATTTCTAAATGCAACCCTTTCTGCCCGGGGATGCTGAGTGATGAAACTAGTGATCCTGATTAGCCTGCCAGCAGACCCAGCCTCGGTGCTCTGTGTGTTCCAACCTGTGTTCCTCCTCCAGGATAACCCTGGAGATCATGACCCTGCAGCCCAGGTGTGAGGATGTGGAGACAGCCGAGGGCGTGGCCATCACTGTCACGGGCGTGGCTCAGGTACCACCTGCTATATTACATAAGCTGCGTTTCCATCACAGGAACCTTCCCCAGGAACTAGGAACCGTTGGAGGAACTAATTTCCACAGCAGGGACCAGGGTCTAGATTAAGTTCCAGGGACATTATTCTACCCCCACAAAAAGTCCATGCTCTGAGGGTAGTACTTTCCAAAAGTACAGGAACTTTAGGGGTGCGGCTTGCTGCGCTGTGGGGCTTGTAGTCTCAGTCATTTTATGGTCAATCTCTCGCTTGTATAATCCGTTTGCTAACTCTAAAGGTACAATGTGTAAGAATCACAAATCCCTTCCCTTCACAAGCCCCTTTGGCCAGTAAGTGAACTGCAGCTTGCTGGAGCTCGTGCATTCACAGCACCACCTCCGTGGATCAACATAACAATTATGATCTAATGTTAGTTATAGGGTTAGGGTTAGGAGAAGTTAGTCTATGAAGGATAAGTTATAATCATGAATAAACATTGTACAGATCAATAAAATATGGAAGAACAGAGAACTTTAGCCATTATCTGCATTTAGACTCTTTAGACACTTCCTTCCTTTTTCCCAGCAAAACCGACCTGGTTCAAATATAATAGAAATCAGTTAAATTAAAACCTGTTCATATATTGGCTGTTTAAAGCGATGTACAAATCCTACACGAAAAACAGAAAACCTGTACAAACAAAGTCACCTCAGTCAATTTTTTGTTAGTTAGTTAGTAATAATGAATAATCACTTACAACATAAATATGCAGCGTTTTCCAATAGGATTCATGCCATGTCTTGGTGACATTAGTTAGACATAAAAATGTGAGATGTGAGACTAGTTATTTTTATTTTCTCCAGGTGAAAGTGATGACGGACCATGACCTGCTGGCCATCGCCTGTGAGCAGTTTCTGGGGAAAACGGTGTCCGAGATCAAAGCTGTGGTGCTGCAAACTTTGGAGGGACATCTGCGCTCCATCCTGGGTGTGGACCTTTTAATGTTGTGGTTGTAGTGGATAAGTGGGGTCGCCTCCTCAGACCATCCAGATATTCACAATGAATATCAGTCTGGCCTTGGCTGGCCAGTAGTGGATTTCCAAATATGGGCGAGGCCTTAAGTTGTTCCAAAAAACTTGCTGGAAGTAAAGCAGAAACACATCTCCTCTGAGAACAATCTTCTGTGCAGATTTATATTGATCTTTTAACATCGTTATTCAGTCTGTCTGCGGTGCTCCTTGCTTCATCCTGAACTGAAGCTCCCTGCCTCGAGTGCTGATTGGTCCTAGCATTTTAACATGTTTGGAAAAGACCGATCTGCAGAGAGGAACAGAAAGTGAACTGGCGAGTTAGGATGGTCTCACAAGGCTAGCACTGGGGTGGCTCGGGTTTCACCTTTATTTGTCATATAGACTTGTTTTGGGGCCTGTGACCTAGTTCCTGCCGGCGTGTGTTTGTTGTGTTGCCGTATCTGAAGTCAGAATCAGAATTTGGCCTCATTTCAGAATTGACGACTTTGATTGTGACCATATGTGGGCACCATGTATGGAGCGTTACATAAAGGATTGATGTATTAACAACTGCCATTATTTATCACTAACATACCAAATTGCACTAAATAATGGTGATTTGGGCTCCCCATTCGTGTGGGTGTTGTAGAGATGGTACTGAGCCTGTCTTGTGTGTGCAGGCACTCTGACGGTGGAGCAGATTTACCAGGACCGAGACCAGTTTGCCAAGCTGGTGAGGGAGGTGGCTTCCCCCGACGTGGGACGCATGGGCATCGAGATCCTCAGCTTCACCATCAAGGTATGTCCAGGGAGGGAGAGAGAGGGGGAGGAAGGGAGTGAGAAGGGCGGGGCAGAGAGAGATAGGGGGAGGGAGATGGGCAGAACAATAGAAAACGGGGCATGAGGACAATGAAACAGGAGGGAGAGAGAGATCGGATCAGGCATGAGGCTATAATAACTGTTTGACTCTCAGCTGAAAGACCCTGGGTTCAGTCTTTATCTACTTGTAGATTTCCATGAGCAGCATGCTTCAACCCCTACCTGCTGCGGTTGTGTTGTGAGAAATAACAACATGAGAAAACCAACCTGGTGGTTTGGTGACTCACTGGAAGGAGAGTAACACAAGGAAGTGAAACCACAATCCGTTCTAGTTCTCACATTAGTATTTTCCAATTCTCTTCTTGGGCACAAAGCTTCATCTACACACCCCAATGTCTACAATTGTCAACCCCAATTGTTATATTCGGTGTTACATCACAATATCTCCTCAACAACCTTTCCCATAATGTGAATAAATGATGGCTGCTACTGTGTGTGTGTGTGTGTTCTCCAGGATGTGTATGATAAACTAGACTACCTGAGCTCCCTGGGTAAGACCCAGACCGCTGCCGTCCGGAGAGATGCTGACATCGGCGTGGCCGAGGCAGAAAGGGATGCTGGGATACGGGTATGTGGGCCCTGCTGTGCCCCAACATCATTCATCGACCATCTGTCAATCAAGCTTTATTTATATAGAGTTTTTCATGGAAAACAGCAATTCAATTTAATAATTCATCCATCTATCTACCTATCCATTCGTTTATTAATTCATTCATGGAGGTGCAACAAAATGGACATGGGATCACAACAAGAACAAGAACATGGGTTTAAGTCTCATAGAGAACATTTGAGAGAAGATTATAAGTTACTTGATTAGAAGAAAGCTGAACTAAAATGGTATGTTTCAAGATGTTAAAAACATACCCATCTGGAGAAGCTTTCCAGACCTGTCGTAATGCAGGCCCCTGTCTCCTGGCCCCGCCCCTCCTTCCCACCACAGGAAGCAGAATGCAAGAAGGAGATGATGGACGTCAAGTTCCTGGCCGACACCAAGATGGCCGACTCCAAGCGAGAGCTGGAGCTGCAGAAAGCTTCCTTCAACCAGGAAGTCAACACCAAGGTTTGCATTTGAGGTTTTAGTTTAGTTCATCCTGGCTCAAGTGCATTATGAATGCTGTGGCCATGGGAGAGTAGATAATACCAAGGTATTTAAGACCTTGTATGGGAAACAGAAGCATCTGTGATCTGTGTGCGTGTGTGTCTTTGTATATGTTTGTCTGTGTGTGAGTGCATGTGTGTGTCTGTCTCAGAAGTGTTCTGGAACATTTACTGCATGGGGTCATTGGTCCGTTTATTCCGGCATTATATGTGTGAAAGGGCACAAGACAGAAATGTTTCGGAACATAGCTGCATGTCAATGGCAACCGGATAAACAATTAATGTAGACCCGTCCTCTAATTGAGACCGGCATTTATTTGTCAAAACATATAGCCCTGCCTGGCCAGTAAGAGGGACTGCGTTTAATTGGGACTCAACTTTTAATTGAAGTTTTACAGTAAATTCATCATTTGGAGTTGGCAGCTCCCTCCAAGCCCTACAATGTGATTTTTAATGAGACGGTAATACCGTATACCACGGGAATATTTAGGGAATATTTGGGGAAGGTTTAACGTGTCAGAAATTGGGAACGCCCAACCCTATTGGGGTGTCTCAGCAGAATGCACAGACGGTCGTAGAATGTAACGCAGGAATCCTTCCCCTCCACCAGAAAGCCCAGGCCCAGCTGGCCTATGAGCTGCAGGGGGCCAAGGAGCAGCAGAAGATCCGGCTGGAGGAGATAGAGATCGAGGTGGTGCAGAGGAAGAAGCAGATCACCATCGAGGAGAAGGAGGTCGACCGCATGGACAAGGAGCTCATTGCTACCATCAAGAGGCCCGCCGAGGCCGAGGCCTACAAGATCCAGCAGCTGGCCGAGGGAAACAAGTCAGTATTGTGTCACACGCACCTCCAAGTAGTCCTAGCTCTAACTCTCTAACTAGATGCATTACACAACCACAGATTGTTCTACTGAGTGCCAGGAGAAAATTGGCTGGCTGTGTGTGTGTGTGTGTGTGTGTGTGTGCCTGCCTGCCTGCCTGCCTGCCTGCCTGCCTAACTGCCTGCCTGCCATATATTCTATACATGTAATGAAGGACCCATCTAGAAGCTGTGTGTTGTTATTGTTGCTCTGCACAGGCTGAAGAAGGTGCTGACAGCGCAGGCAGAGGCCGAGAAGATCCGGAAGATCGGAGAGGCGGAGGCGGCCTCCATCGAGGCGGTGGGCAAGGCGGAGGCTGAGAAAATGAGGCTGAAGGCCCAGGCCTACCTGCAGTACGGAGAGGCTGCCCAGACCGCCCTCGTCCTGGAGGCCTTGCCCAAGGTAACACACGCACGCACGCGCACACACTTCATTCAGACTTATTTAACATGCCAGTGTATGATCACTCAGTTGTTCATTTATCATGAATTCATTAAATAATTCACCTCCCCCACCCCCTTCTCCAGATCGCCGCTAAGGTGGCGGCGCCACTGTCCAAAACCAATGAGATTGTCATCCTCAGTGGCAACGGGAGCCGTGTGACCAGTGAGGTCAACCGTCTGTTGGCTGAGCTTCCTGTCAGTGTCCACGCTCTCACGGGGGTAGACCTCACCAAGGTAGGCCTACAGGAAACCAGGAAGTCAGGATCAGAGCATTGATGACGGCTGTTACTTTAATTACAGATTTACTGGAATTTACAGTGGCTTGTTGTATGATTGTTTTTTGTTTCTTTTAACAGATCCTATATATATATATATGTGTCAGTATTTATGGTATGTATAATGTATTTGGTTTCTTTTAACAGATCCCATTGTTGCAGAACATGACCAACTCTCAAGTCTAAACACAGGTGACATCACATCAGCTCAACATCGGTTGTATGCACTCATAGACTGCCTTTTAATACACTTGAGGAATTCACTTGTTTTTATACATATATATGTTGGATATATATATATATATATATATATATATATATATATCCAACACGTGTGTTTTTGGAAGACCTCGGGTGCCTTAACGTCTACAGGACCACAAAATATACTGCTGCTCTTTTTAATGATTTTTGATCATCCTTTTAATTTTGTTGGTGGTTTTCGTTTCTTGCGTTGTGTGTAACGCTAAAGCGACATCATGTTGACATAATTTTGCCATTGTTGATAAGTTGAGTATCTCATGTGAGACAACCAACTTTATGTTCACAAATTTTTTATGATTGGCAGTTGCCCCACAGGTCAACATCACCATGGTAACGACACCTTTTCTTATCCTTATCTGGCCTGGCCCCGTGATTCATACACAGCTCTTGATCTCTCTCTCTCTCTCTCGACATTGGCTTAAAGTGAACCTCGCTTTCCCCTCCACGACTACCTTACTAACCCTAGATTGTGTGACTACAATCGCCATAGTTCACCCTGAAGGTTTTGAAGCTTTGAAGTCTAATTTTATTATTACATACAGGTATATATTACATAAATGTATTTATGTAAGTGCATACATTGTTAATCAATGCAAGAGGTGCTCAAAATCCATGGCGTCAAAATAATTTTTTTTTTTACTGTACATATGTCTCTGCCGTGGGGAACACGTCGCTCGCCAGAGACACGTCACTCTTACTACTTTGTATCAGGAGGACTGTTGTTCGTCCTCATAGAAAAACCGACACTTCTCATTCCTCTTTGGAAATCGGAACAGAAAGGAATCCATAGTTTCTGTGGGCGCTATGTTGTGGTAACGTCTTTATATAGATATTTAGTCTATGTTTTGTAAAATGTAGATTGGTCCCATATTAGGAGCGTATAAATAATCAGGTGTTTAAAGGAAGGAAGAGTAGTGGGAGACGCAAAATGGCAATGTTTTTGTTTTGTTATTATTATTATTATGATATTGATCAAGTGAATAGCTAGGTAGTAGCAGAAGACTGGTGACATAATACTGTTCTATTAATACATATGTTCTATTCATAAAATAGAGTCCAAGCCATGTTCGACAGTTACTTGGTCTGCCTCATGTTTTTATACTTGTGCCAGAGATATATATACCTACTGTTGAAATAATGCTGGCCAATATTATCCTATTATATTCAATATTCTCATGCGGTTCAGACTAGTACCCCCTCTCCATCAGTCGGCTTCATTGTGTGACACTGATCCATGAAAGTCCATTGACGTTTAGCGACTGACTACTGTTTGAGTTGTTTGTGTGGTGTTTGCTTCCTGTAAACCTTCACTCTGTAATTAATGCATGGACAGACTTCCTCCCTGTCACCGTTTGGTCATGTGACTTGTGTCCCCAGCTCATTATAGGTTACACAGTGTGTTTGCTGTGTCCATCGAGCTCAAAGGCAACTTTAA
Source organism: Bathygadus melanobranchus (assembly GCA_900302375.1). Taxonomy (NCBI): domain Eukaryota; kingdom Metazoa; phylum Chordata; class Actinopteri; order Gadiformes; family Macrouridae; genus Bathygadus; species Bathygadus melanobranchus. The sequence continues at coordinate 7,565 of OMKP01082662.1, read as the reverse complement.
GACGTTTTCAGTTCATGAGCCGTACCCAATGGACACCCTATGGCAAGGCGTGTACCATCCATCTGGTGGTTATCACACCCTGTTCCTACCGACAATCAGGAAGAATCCCAGATGGGACCAATGGGCCCCAAGTTCTTGGGGTGGTCCCTCGATAACTTTGGGCCTCAATCCAGACGAATCCAGTTGCTCTGTTAAGGCTCCAGTAGTAAGTTCTCAGATCCAACATTATAACAAGCATATGTGTGGGTTGGTTTGGTATTTGAACTCAGCCTTCAGCCTCTCAGGAAGCCTGTATAGTACACCCCCAAACATCCTCTACCCACCTCTTAAAACCACTCGCGAGCACTCACTCTGACTCACACGGCTAAACGTAAAGTTTTTTTTAAATTCCGTCCCAATAGTGAATGCATCCTCTTTGTTCTCAGATACAGCACGATGAGCCATGGTGGAATTACAGTGTAACGTCATGTGGTTTTTCTGTGTTAAATGCCCTGTTACTCTTTTCACTCCTTCCAACTATAGAGGGACTCTTAAAATACTGTGATGTTACTTGTTGGCGACCGATTAATTTTGTTATCGCACTTATATATCTGATGTATAGCTTTAATTCGAAACTATTTTTTAGGAGACACGGTGTGAAAATCTTTGTAAAATGGTTTATTGTTATTAGCTCGTTATAAATTCACACACCTCATTTGGCCGTATGAGTTAGTGCATGACATTTGTGTGCTTCATTTGACTGTTGATGATTCACTAATCTGTCACTCAAATAAAACATCAAATTATAAAAGTCTCTAATGTGAAGTGTTTTTTTTAATGATATCACTCAGGTATCGATTTAGTATTATTTATTTTAATACATATATGGGTACATCTTGTTTTTGCCTTAGACCTGTTAGATGAAAATAAGTGACATAGATACTAGTAAATGCACATGTCTACTTTTAATGTTATTTTACCAGTGAAATCAAATGTGCCCGTAATTCACAGACATATTCTGCTTTCCCCACAAGTTCCTTATATGGTGTGAAAGATTATCAGACAGGCGCGTAGCATCGCCACCTAAACACAGAAATGTGGTCCTCGACCAACACATCACAGCGCATGCCCAGTAAATGCTGCTGCCGTATCCAGCAGCAGCAGCAACACGGAGGAAGAGCTGGGGATGGTCACTTTACTATCAAAAATAGCAGCGATATACCTCCACAAAATGAAAATCCACAACTCATAGATTCCTGAGATGTAAGTATATGCGTCGTGGATGCTGCGCGTTGCGTTGTTTTTGGCTAGGCAGCGCTAATGCTAGCCCGACCAGCTGGCCTGGTCACACAAAGAAACCTTCACTTCCTATCTGCCGTGCTCGTCTGAAGGGAACCCTCTTGTTCGACAAAGCTCACATTCGGTGTGTTTGGATGGTCGAAATGGCTGTTTTATTCGCTGCCGATGTGAGTGTACGTGTGGCTTGCTGACGTATTTCTGTCCGTGGAAAATAAAGCCGCTGGCTGGACAGTGAACTGGCCGCGTCAGGTTTGGGATGCATCGAGACTAATGCTAGGCTCACCCAGCTACTCTGTCCACCCAGGAATGGGCTTTAAGTGGGCAATCCCTCGGTGCAGAGATCAAGTGTCATCATATAACCCGTTTCCAGACGACGCTGCGGTGTTTGTGTGTGTATGCATCGTGTTCGGGGCCTTTTCCTCCCAAGATGTGTTGATTATCTGCCCCATCGGCCTTTATTTTTTTTACGATCATGTGATGCTAAGAAATACATCTGCATGTCACTATGATATCCGCTCCCAGTGCTGTGATGCAAGTGTGATTAACCCAGCACCCCACCCTGCACCTACAACTTTCTCCCATGGTGTAGCTGCTAATACTGCTTCGGGCATGTTTTCTACCTTTTTATGCAACTTGTTTTCCGTGTCCTGCGCATGATGTTGTTGAGTAACACACACAGCTGCTTACCTTGACAAAAACGGCAGCTTTACTTCAAGTAGACATTTGCTCCTTGATTTGATTTCCAGGATATTGATTCAAAATGTTGCAGTCTAAGCATATGCTGAGAATTCTAATTGAATCTTGTACAGTCCATGTTATTGACAGAATGTATACTTCCATAGTATGTGTAATTTTGATATAAAGCCATTATTTGCTGTCCCCTCTGGCTTTTAAAAGGTTTTTGCCCCTCTGTGTATGTAGCATATGGTTTTACTGGTCATCGCCCTCTTGACTGCTATTACCAATTTGTCTAGTCGTTAATTAAGCAATACGTTGAAACTAAATGGATTGCATTTATATAGTGCTTTTATCCAAAGTAGGCGCTTTGCATTCTCTTGTCTCAGTTTTAATTTAACTTCAATCCTTCCAGTAATAAAGTCCGTCCTTTAGTCACCAATAGGGAAGGACCTTATATCTGGTGCATTGACCTGCCTATGTGACTGAATCTAGGCTTTACGTGGCGCATTACAATACACACCATTCGCAGATGTCATACGGATGCTTGTCTGTTGTGGAGACAATGGCGAGGTCTTTTCACACCAGCCTACAGGGTTGTAAAAGACTGACTGGTGGCTGTTTCCCCCGCAGTGTGGTGAGGGGAGAGTAACTCATGCTGCATTAGTGGAACAGTGACATGCTGGCCTGCCTGCCAGCATCAGGTGACCCTACCATCCATCTTCTCTCCCGCACGCAGATGAACACTGGGCTTCAGAAATGTAAGTGCTTCCACACACCCCCACTCCTTTTTAATATCTATACCCAAACATCCTGTCTCTGTGTTCCTTCTCATCAGGGTTTGCTGTGTTTTTGTTCCCAGGGGAAACTACAAAGAAAATGAGATCTTCCAACTACCCTACCCCAGCACAGTTGGACGCCTATGCTAAGAAAATTGCCAACAACCCGCTGACAATCCAGATCTTCCCCAACAGTGTCAAAGTACCTCAGAGGAAGCACATCCGCCGCACGGTCAACGGTCTGGACACGTCTTGGTCCAGCCAGCGGCTCAGCCCCTACCCCTCTCAGGTCAGCGGCAGAGCGGGCCTCCTCGCCGTCCTGCGCGCTCCCGCCAAAGGCATCAGAGACTCAGACGGAGGCCGTGTGAGGCTCCTCCAAAAGCCCACCGCCACCATGAACCCCCACAACGGACCCTATGCCACTCAAAGCACTTTAAACCTCCCTCAACCCTCCTCCGGCCTGCAGGGCACCTCTATGCCTCAGGCCCTGCCTGCCCACAAGCAGCTGATGGCCCACCCACAGACACTACAGCAGCAGCACAACCTGGCTCATCCAATGAATCTGCAGCAGACCCAAGCCATGCCTCATGCTCTGCAGCAGCAGCGCATGGCTCGCTCACAAGCTCTTCAGCAGCAGCAGCAGCATAGCATGGGCCCCCAACTGCAGCAGCCCCAGATCCTGGCTCACCCCCAGAGCATGCAGAGGCAGCACAGCCTGCCACACCCCCAGGCTCTGCAGCAGCAGCAAGGGCTGGCCGGGCCACCGAGCCTGCAGCCCCAACACCGGCCCACGCTCCCACACCAAGCGGCCCACCACCAACAAGCTTTACTGCAACAGCCAGGACTGACTCAGGATCTGCGCCATGTGCCGGACGGGGTCCCGCTACCCAGCCTACAGCATTCCCATGGGCTGCCGGGCCCACAGGCTGCAGGCGCGGGACCCCCTGACAACGGCAACACTAACGGACTCCAGCAGCAGCCCATCGTCTTTGGACCCCACCGGAAGCCCCCCGATGCGGACGCCCCGCCAAACATCACTGTATCTACCTCAACCATCCCACTGTCCATGGCGGCCAGTCAGCACCAGAACAGGTCCAGCGACATCACTAGCATCGTGCACCAGATCAACCAGTTCTGCCAGGCGCGCGCCGGCATGGGCACAACGTCTGTGTGCGAGGGTCAGATCGCCAACCCCAGCCCTATCAGCCGCAACCTGCTCATCAACGCCAGTTCTAGGGTGTCCACTCACAACCAGGGCCCCATGTCTGCCTGCCTCATGACAGGGCCGCCGGACAAGGCCCAGGGTTCTGCCGGGGCAATGCACCCACAGGCCAGCATGGCCGCTATGAACAGCATGGCTGCCTTTCACGCAGAGACAGAGAAGCTCCAGCTGCAGCATCTTCAGCATCAGCTGGAGCAACAGAAGCAGCTCTCTCACCCACCCCAACTCCCTCAGCAACACCCCCAGCAGTCGCATCAACAGTCTCATCAACAGTCACAGCAACACCCCCACCCACACCCATCACAGCAGCCTCACCAACACCCATTACATCCACACCAACACCCCTCACAGTCCCAGCAGCACCAACAGCAGCAGCTTCACATGCAGCACCTGCGCTGGGCGCAGCACCAACTGGCCCACACGCAGCAGCCCCACGAGGGGGTCCACCCCTGCAAGAACCCCCGAATGGAGGCTCCCTCCGAGCCTGGCTTCCCCGGCTCCCGGAACCTCAGCTACCCCCACAAGCTGCCGAGTGCTGCCCATTCCTTCCCGCCCAAACACCCTCCGGAGAAGTCCCAGTCCTCACCCCCCGTCGGCGGCCCCACGGCCTCCGTGCGCTACACCACCAACGGCCACTACATGCAGCCACCTTGGACCGGCATTCCAGCCAAAGGCTCCGGTCCTCAGGAACTCCCGGTCCCCTTCCAGGGACTGCCCCCCGGGGCTGCTGCAGACTGCAACCCTGGGGGAAAGTACCGCACAGGGAAGGCGGGCCCCGCCGGTCAGTCCAAGCTGGTGCAGGGCATGGATTTCCTGGGCGGGGATCTCCAGATGCCCGGCTACCACGAGCAAGACCTAGACTTGGTGGAGGAGATGCAGAGACAGCCACCTCCTCCCCTCGGCCAGGTGCAGGAGCAGAGCGGTGGCAGAGGGCTCCACGGCCACCACGCGGGCTACCGGTAAACTCTGGTGGTGGGGCAGCAGCGCTCGGAAGTGGGTCACTGTTTGTGTGCGTCGTGTCCCATGGTGTAACCCCTCCCCCTGCTCGTCCTGCGTCTCCTTGCAAGCGACCGACAGTGTCCCTTGTGTTCTGTGTCGCGGGGGGGTCCCCGTCTCCTGGCTGCTTGTGGTGTCACAGTATTCCTCAGGTCGCACATCGTGTTTCCTTTGTTCCACATGAAGGGATTGAAGAGATTGTTCCACTGTTTTAAAATGGATTCCTGTTTTTACTGCAAACATGACTGTGCTGCTGTCTGTATTTATCTTATTTAAAACGAGATGTGGGGGACACCGTCACAGCGCTGTCTTCGAGGTGAATCACGTCGTTTTGGTTCATAAACTTTTTTAATTTATCTTCTTTTCAAGATTGTAATCGATGACGGTTACACCTATTTTTTTTCTGGACTTCGTTCGACTTTTGAATCCATTTACTGTTTTTGCTCCTTCACTCGGATGTGGAGAACGCTGGCATCGGGCCGGATCAGAGCGGTTCCTCGCCCGTTCGGTCGTCGGGCCTTTTGGGAACGGACTTGACGGTGTGTAGCGGAGGCAGACAGAACTTTACACACGTAACGGAATAAATGCAAACGCACTCATAAGGAAGCAATACTTCTCTCCCTGGAATCTTCCGTTTGGTCCTCCTACCGCTGGTCCAAGTGCCATGTCATGGTTAGGTTCATTCATACTTTATATAGAGAAGCGTTTTCAAAGGTTTTTATTCAAATTCTATTATTTTATGTTTGTTACGTTGTCGGTTACTACTTGATTCATAATGGACATTTTGAATAGTTGGGCAGGTGTAGGAATTCAAACAAATCTGCTTAGTCCTTCCTCTGCTCATGTGCAACGGGATGGTTGGATTTTTACAAAAATGGACTTCATAGATGTCAACCATTCTTTACAAAAATTGATCACGTGCAAGTCCACAAAAAAAGAATCCAGGCAAAGGAAATCTTTCATTTTGTTTCAAGACACGTTCTGGCACCATTGTACTGCTTTAACATTGAGGACATGTCAAAATGGAAGTTTGTGTATGTGAGAGAGCTCTTGACCTGCTAAACACTAGCCTTATCCTTTTTTTCCAATGTGTCTCTACTACCTATGGAGAGAGAACCTTCCCATGTGGATTACTACTTACATGTGGCTCGACAAGTCTAGTACTCCTCCTCTTTCTTACCTTTTCTAGTATGACAATATAACAGGCCTCGGGTACACACTGCCCCGTTCCTCATAAGCCTTAATTGTTCCAATAGTTATCCACTACTAAACAACTTGATTTAAACTAAAACTTTCTTTTGCTGGACATGACATTAATGACTTATTATATTTAGAGCGTAGCGTTAGCTTTTGTTTTATGTAGAGGAAAGACTTGAATTCAAAATGGCCTCCATCAGGAATGGGAAGTGGCTAATTAAACACAACCTGGTTTCTTCTAGGAGTAAAAGTATTAACATATTATGGACAAATTGCCCCCCCTGTAAATTATTAATACAAGTTCCTAAGGTTTGTAGGTGTGTAGAACTGGGGTGTACCAGTTGTGTAAAAGTCTTTAGGCGCCTGTCTTTCTTTTGGTTTTTGTACTTGATAGATGTTTTTTGTTTTTAACTTATTCTCTGTTCACTGTATCATGAAGCCATAAGTCTGTCAGCATTAGGTACCATACATGAAGCATGTGACCACAAACGCCAGGTCCAACACCACCACAACCACCAGCACGTTGGGCGAGATGTGGCAGTGGTTTAGTGTTGGGAGTGCGTGCTTTAATCTGAAGTCCCGTACTGTAAAACCCTAGCTTTCTTCCCCTCTTCTACCTTCTCGGAGCGAGAAGACGATCTCCGAGCGCCATGAAGAGACCCTCGAGGTTCAAGCCTTAGCTTTTTCACGATTCGGGTTCCTTTTTGTTTTGGTTCTTTTTAGTGGCAGTTGGGTTTTTTAAAGTTTCATTTCTTGGCTCTGACGTGCCTGCCCCTTGAAGCTGCTGTTGAATCTTAAAACACTAGTCGCGAGTGTGAGAGAGAGAAAGAGAGAGAGTGTGTGTGTGTGTGTGTGGATTGTTTCAGTAGTAACTTGGAGACTCATCAGTTTGACTATGTTCAACTGTAACCTCTACTGTAATCTCTACTCTATGATCCACTTGGAGTACTTTGCCTAATTTTTCCAAATCCTATCAAACTGGTAAAAAAAACCCTAATTGCGTGTGCCAGCGTGGCCTGTATATTCAAAACTAAAAGTGGGTTTGGGGTTTGGCAGTTGGTCTCGGTTGGTACGGTGGTACGGTGCGTAGTTCTCGTAGTAGAGTAGATCAACCGTCGCGGGGGGTTGGTTTGACCTTGAGACGAGAGAGAGTTTACCTTGGCCTGTGCTTGGTTGTGCCCTGTGGGGCTGCGGGCCCCGGGCCCCATACAGTCAGGTTCCACAGCTATGAAGTGCCTCCGCGTTGGATGGGTGCTGCCAGGGGCCAAACGGGTGGAAGTGCTGGTGTGCGTGGTGTGTATGTGCGTGTCGGGAGTCGAATGTGAGGCTTTAGGTACTTTCACACAGGTGGTGCACACTCGTGAGAGAGGTGCACTAAAGGTGAATAACTTTGCTTGTTTCTGGGGGTTTTTTTGGGG
>OMKP01082654.1:2500-10583 GCA_900302375.1 Bathygadus melanobranchus | reverse complement strand
CTCGGCTCAGAAGCATCACACGCGTCCCATCTCTCTCTCTCTCTCTCTCTCTCTCTCTCTCTCTCTCTCTCTCTCTCTCGCTCAGCAGATCTCTGGCTGCTGGGGATTTACCTCATCCCGGTCTGGAGTGATGGTAGAACTAGCTGGAGTTTATGTTTTTAGATATGTGGATCTCGGTTGAAGAAGTACAATGTTGGGAGAACAAACTAACTTTTGGACTGTTGGGCGTCAGTTCTCCACTCGCCTTTCTTTCTAAAAAAGGAAAGTCTCTCGAGGACGAGGAAAAGTGAGCAAAGACATTCCACCCGGGGTTTGGTATTTCTGTAAATTCCTCGCTCGGTCGTCATTCGTACGGGGGAATGAAAGACGAGACGCTAGACTAAGGTGCTGTACCGTGGCTGTGGTGTGTGTACAGCACATCTCTCCTCGACTGCACCTTTTGTTTTGGGTTTGTGCTGAGTCGCGCGATGCGGTTCACCTGAATCAGCTTGAACTCTGAGAGCTCCGCGAGACCATCTGGGATAGCGGACCATCGCCCGGGTTTAGGAGGGCCGAGAGAAAAAAAGAAAGAAAGCGCGTTTTGCGTCCAGCTCAGCGTTTTGCCGGTTGCCGAGGAAGTCGATGTCGGTGTCTGAGGAAGTGCTTGAGTGTACCGGGGTCCCGGGCGAACGTGCGTGAAGCGCTGAGCTGCTCTTCACTGGCGTTACGAGACGAGGAGGAAGTTCTCAACTGTAATCAACTGTGGAGTCTTAGATTAAAATATCGATGAGAGGAGAGAGAGCGAGAGAGAGAGAGAGAGCGAGAGAGAGAGAGAGTGAGAGGAAAGCAACTACAACAGCACACACACACAGTGCCGGGAGTCTGCATATTTCACCGCTCACATGAATGGTAAAGCAAATGTAAACAAAACAAAAGAACAGCTATTTACCGAGGCGGGCAGGCAGGCAGGCGGGCAGGCGGGCGGGCAGGCAGGCAGGCAGGCAGGCAGGCAGGGAGCCATCTGGGCAGCAGGCACGGCGCCAACTGGAGAACATTAAGTCATGAATGTCATCAACCATAACGTCATGTCCCTTTTCATTAGTGACCAGACGCCCCACACGCGCGCGCGACTTGAGGGAACGTATTTACATTTTCAGTCGGGGGAGAAACACAACACAACAACGTTGGGACCGCGAATGAAAAGGGGAATGCGATTTAATTAAGAAATAAACATGACTGGGTAAATCACGAATACGTAGATGAACACATCAAACAATACGAGAGCACGATGTATTCATAATGAATTTATTTGTCTTTTAACGAAGGACGAACAAACAAGTACATCCTTGTTGTTATTGTCTTAATTAAGTCGATGACATTTCAAGATCTAAACATAGCTGTACTTTTATCTAAAACCAACAAACTTGATGAAGTGTCATTGTTTGGTTGCAGAGATGTTTTGGATTTTGTATGCTGATCAGACTGAGGTGTTAACCTAGCGGCCACTCTCTCTCTCTCTCTCTCTCTCTCTCTCTCACGTTCATGCTCTCTCTGTCTCTCGCTCTATCTTGCCCTCTCTCTGTCTTATGCTCTTGCTCTCGCTCTCTCTCACGCTCTTGCTCTCTCTCTTTCTCGCTCTCTCTTGCTCTATCTCTCACCCTCTTGTGCTCTCTCTTTCTCACTCTCTCTCGCTCTCACTCTCTCGCCCTCGCTCTCACTCTCTCTTTCCATCTCCTCTCTCTGTCGTTGTTTTTCACAGGCTCTCACACACGCATGCACACACACACACACACACACAGCACACACACTTCCTATTCGAGTCACATCGACAAGAGGCTCGGGTTGTAAATGTAGAATGGGAGCACATCGATAACTTAGCAATTAGTCCATCAATAAGCTGCTCCTCCAATCCGAACACATTCAAAGGGATTGGATTCCACATTGGATTTCTGCGTATTTGTGTTTTTCTGTCAAGCTGAATACATATTTGTTTTGTGGTCCCTTGAATCATAGTTTCATGCTAGGGGTTGCAGAACGCTATTGATTATGATCTGGATGAATGCATCTGCCCATATTCATGTGTAATTATCAGATGGTTTTTATTCCCCCCCTACTTTCTGATCTCTCTCAAATATAAACAGAGAGGGGTTCATTGCATGCACATGCACACGCACACACACACACGCACATGCGCAAATATGAGCCACACACACACACACACACACATAAATACAAGCAGCACACACACAAACAAACAACCACACGCAAGCACACACACATACACACACACATACAAGCACACGTGTGCAAACACACAAGCACACACACACACGCAAACACACACACACACACACACACACACACACATGCAAACACACACACACACACACACATATATGCAAACACACACACACACACACACACACGCACTTTTATCTAGAGAACAATGTAGTCATTGTTCCTGAGGAGTTCCCCAGAGCATTAGACCATGATATTGCATTGCGATATCTGCCCCAAACTCAAGTTGCTTAACATATACACAGAACTCTCCCAGCATTCGGAGCATGAACAGCAAGAGTCCGTCAAGACGCCATGGAATTTAGGTCATCGTCAAGAGTCAAGTTATTGACTCTTTTGATTCATCCAATTAATCTAATGACTGACTACTTTGCCAGCGTGCGTTTTGAGTGTTTGCGCTTTACGTTGACAACTGATAAAGCTTCCAGTGCTTCTAGGATGACATAAAAAAGATTTAGTGCCTCAATGACACGCTGTGTACTGTTCCCTCTCCATAACGGCCTCCACACAACACAACACTCGGCTGTTAGACGACGGCTTTGTTAGGGATCACAAACAGTTCTGTTCAGAGATGAGTAATTACTCACGATAACTGTGACTACTTTGTTTGACAATGTTCTGGTTTTGTTTGACTGTTTCAAATGGGATTTCAGAGACACTTTCTTGGAGGCTTTAATGTGTTCTTGGGCATTGTCAAAAAAAAAGAAAAGGAAAGTCATTCGAACTCTGTATTCGGAATTCATTTTCAGAATTCAGCAAAAAATAATGCACAACTGCCCTCGAGTGTGTTTGCGTCGTAAGCACTCCAAGAGGATCCAGCATCTGGACAAAAGAGATATTAATTAGGGCCTTCAGACAGAAATGAAACCCCGCGTGGCAATTGTTATCATTTTACATGTTTAGAAAGGCCTCTTTTTTAAAAATTCATTGTGAAAATTAAGCTCTTCAGGAAGTTTGTTAATTAATGGAAAATTATCGTCGTGGACAATGTTGGGCATGTTAAGTTTCTCGGTTTTTGCGCGACAATGGATACAACAACAGCCGAAGACAAAGTGCAGCAGTCTCTCACTGCACGGTTTACAAACAGTTTATAGGAGGAGAGGCTTAGAGCCTGAAAGATAAAAAGAAAGGAAGAACATGATAAAGGAACGCATACGGAGGGCGAGAAAGAAAGATGGGAAAACATACATAAGGGAAGAAGGAACAAAGGACAAACCAAAGATAGACAAATTGAATAAATAAATACAAATAAGGGAAGATAGAATGAAAGGAGGAAGGAAAGAAAGACAGAATGAAACAAACACAAACAAGCACTAACCTTCCTGTTGTGTGTGTCCCCCAGGTGGATCATCCTATGAGCCAGTGGATATGAATATTAAAGCCACCCTGCTCTGGACTCTCCTGGTCTTGTGCTGTGGCACAGCACATGGCAGCATCCTGTACCGGGTGCAGGAGGAGCAGCCCCCCAACACCCTCATCGGCAGCCTGGCGGCCGATCAGGGTCTCCCCGACTCAGGGCACCTCTACAAGCTAGAGGTGGGCTCCCCTTACCTGCGCGTGGATGGCAAGACCGGCGACATCTTCACCACCGAGATCCCCATTGACCGGGAGACGCTGCGGGACTGCCGGGCCCAGCTGAAGGGCAAGGCATGCTACCTGGAGTTTGAGGTGTCCGTGACGGACCTCATCCAGAACCAGAGTCCCCGGCTCATCGAGGGCCGCATCGAGGTGCAGGACATCAACGACAACACGCCCCAGTTCCCCTCCTCGGTGCTGACCATCTCGGTGCCGGAGAACACCCACATGGGGGCGCTGTTCTCCATCCCCCTGGCCACCGACAAGGACTCTGAGCGGAACGGGGTGGCGGACTACGCCCTGGCGGCCGGACCGGATGCCACCACGCTGTTCGGTCTGCAGGTGGCGGAGGACCGGGGTGAGAAGCTGCCCCAGCTCATCGTCCTGGGCCCGCTGGACCGCGAGGCGAAGGACTCGTACGACCTGACCATCAAGGCGGTGGACGGGGGACACCCCCAGCGCTACAGCAGCGCCCTGCTGAGGGTGGTGGTCACCGACGCCAACGACAACTCGCCCAAGTTCGAGAGGTCCACGTATGAGGCGGAGGTGCAGGAGAACAGTCCCGTGGGGCATTCGGTGCTGCAGGTGAGAGATTCCGTCCGCCTGCTGTTTTTATATCCCCTTCCAGAATCCACCTCATCCACCTCATCAACCCTCGCCGTTCTCCAGTTCAGTGCAATTTGCTACACTTCATTATATAATATATTCGCTGCATATTTTATTCATACGCAACACAATGCATCTAATCAAATTCATGTTATTTTTCAACATTGCTACTACTTTTTGTGTAATGTAGTCGTATTTTCTTAGTTTGTTAAATGTTTTCTTGTTTTTGTTTTTAAGTATACTTATGCCCTGTACTTTCTGCAGTGACACCCATATTCCTGTCTGGGATTAATAAAGTACCATCTTATCTTATCTTACTTGCGAATTGTTTAAAGACAGATTGTTTAAAGAAAACACGTTTTCAAGCCTGATGTCCATTTCATTTGCCAGAAGATTATCACGAAAGTTTAGTTTACAAAGTCTTAAAGACATATATTGATCAATTCAGTTATATATGTGCTATATTGAATGGCTTGGCAGCCAGGGTAACATTTTCTAAATTCGAGAGCAGGAGTCGGGGAGACACCTGTTACTGAGCATTCAGCAAACAGCTTGTTAGAATGGCTGCCAACAAAATGTAAACTTGAAACTGTTTAAAATCTGATTGGTTGTGGGATTTTAAATTCAGTATCGTTAGCAACCACGTACATATGGCAAACTATCTTATGATCGCCTCTATGTATGCAAGCCTGGCCTCGCACGCATCTGGACATCATCATCATATTCCTTTAATTGGAGTTTTTAAAAGGAAATGCAGATGATCTGCTCTGAATGTTAAAATTGTTAATGTTAAATGTTAAAAAATAAACATTTACCTCTTTAAAAGTGCGGAGACAAAAAAAAAAAACCTCAAAACATTGCAGTGAATGGAGGAAAAAAATATGATTCTTTTTTCAAAATAAAAGTCAGCATTTAAATGCGGCCTAATGGGCCATGATAAAAAATGGCTGTGAATAGCACGGTGTATGTGCAACTGTAGGCAATGTTATTGATCAATGTGACAGCCCATTATTAATTCATTCCTTTATTAACCGCTGATGTTGCCCGCAACCCCATTTTCCACTAATTGTATCTCTGAATAATCGCCCCAAATTCAATCCTCTCACCACAGTTATATTACTTTTTTATTGTAGGTCAAAGCAAACGACTACGACATGGGCCCTAATGGAGAAATCGAGTACACACTCCATCAGGCGTTGGATCCCGTGCCAAAGCTCCTACGAATCGACCGCTCCACCGGGATCATCTATGTGAAAGGATCGCTGGACCGCGAGGAGATTGACAGCTTGTCATTCTACGTAGTGGCCAGGGATAAGGGTCCCCAGCCCAAGAGCTCCAAAACCTTTGTCACCATCGAGGTGAGCGACCAGAATGACAACGCACCGACCGTGGAGATCAGGGGGATCGGCCTGGTGACCCACAGCGACGGCGTGGCCAACATCTCGGAGGACATGCCCGAGGGAACGGCGGTGGCCCTGGTTCAGGTCTCGGACCGGGACCGAGGCGAGAACGCCGTGGTCACCTGTGTGGTGGCGGGCGACGCGCCCTTCCAGTTGCGGCCCGCCAGCGACTCGTCCAGCGACAACAAGAGGAAGTACTTCCTGCAGACCACCACGCCGCTCGACTACGAAAGGGTCAGAGATTACAGAGTGGAGATCGTCGCCGTTGATTCCGGCAACCCGGCACTCTCCAGTATGAACTCGCTGAAGGTTCAGGTGACGGACGTGAACGATAACTCTCCGATATTCTCCCCCACTCTGTTTGAGGTGGATTTTGCCGAGGAGAACCAACCGGGGGAGAGGGTTTTGAACGTGATTGCCGCTGACGCCGACAGTGGAACTAACGCAGAGCTTATCTATAACATTGTGGCAGACTCATCCATCAAAGGCCTGTTTGAGATTGACCCAAATTCTGGGGAAGTACGAGCCAGGAGTCCTCTCGATCGAGAGCAACGGGAGCACTATGAATTCCGGGTCACCGCAGCAGATAAGGGGTCAACCAGTCACAAAGGAACCGCCACAGTTGTGATAAGAGTTCTCGACCGCAATGACAATGACCCCAAGTTCATGCTCAGTGGCTACAGCTTCTCCGTCTTGGAGAACATGCCGCCACTTAGTCCCGTTGGCATGGTGACGGTCATGGATGTGGACAAGGGTGAGAATGCTCATGTCCACCTCTCGGTGGAACCCGACGGAGGAAAGTTTGTGGTTCAAAACGGCACAGGCACCATTCTCTCCAGCATCTCCTTCGACAGGGAGAAGGAGAGCAGCTACACTTTCCGGTTGAAAGCGGTAGATGGAGGAGATCCGCCGAGGTCGTCCTACGTCGGCGTGACCATCAACGTGCTTGACGAAAACGACAACGACCCCGTCGTCACCAAACCCGCCAATTTCTCCTTCCGGAGGCTATCACCGCTAGCGACGCCCGACAGCCACGTCGAGGTCGTGGAGGCCGAGGACCTTGACAGCGGACCCAATGCCGAGCTCAGCTTCAGCCTCACGGGAGGAAACCCCTACCAGCTGTTCCGTATCTCCCCCACCAACGGAGAGATTACGCTGGCCAAGGAGCTGACCAGGAAACACGGTGGGTTGCATCGTTTGGTGGTTCGGGTCAGCGACCGCGGCAAGCCTGCTCGTCACACCACCGTACTGGTCCACATCTACGTCAATGAAACCATTTCAAACGTCACCATGGTGGAGTCGCTGGTCGGGCACAGCATCTACACCCCGCTGGACCGGGACATCGCCGGGGACCCCGACAACGGCTTCGCCGCCCAACGCAGCAACATTTTGTTTGGCAGTCTCGCGGGCATTGCCGGCGTGGTCATGCTGATCCTGGTGGTGGTGTTCATCCGACACCGCATCCACCAAGAAACCAAGAGCGGTTACCAGGCTGGCAAGAAGGAGTCCAAGGACCTCTATGCACCCAACAAACAGGTGCCCAAGAACAGCAAGGGCAAGCGAGGGAAGAAGGGGAAACCGTCCAAGTCGCCCAAACCTCTCGGCGAGGAGGAGGAAGTGAGCCTCCAGAAGAGCCTCAAGTTCAACCTGGATGGAGTCAGCGACAGCCCCAGGATCCACCTGCCCCTCACCTACTCCCCAGGAAGCCCCGACATAGGCCGACACTACCGCTCCAACTCCCCGCTGCCGTCCATCCAGCTCCAGGCTCAGTCGCCCTCGGCGTCCCAGAAACACCAAGCGGTCCAGGACCTGCCGGCCACCAACACCTTCGTAGGGACGGGAGGCGACGACAACTCCACCGGCTCGGACCACTACTCCGACTACAGCTATAAGACGGGCCAGTCAAAGTATAACACCAAACAGGTAGATCTATATCTTGTTAAGCCTGTGTATTGCTTATTGATTTGTGAAAGTCTGTGGAGGGTTTTACCGCGCAGGGGAAATGGGACGTTATTCATTAATTATTTACTAATCACAGGAAACAATCCAACAAATTGAGAACGCAGACAAAATACTGCACGCACACACACACACACACACACACACATTACAAGTGAAAGAAGAAGAAAAAAAACACACGCGCACAAAGAGTTATTTTACAGAGTGGCAGAGAGTCTGTGACATAACATACGACAGTCAAAATAAATTGCAAAGAAATGCGGTTA
>OMKP01082651.1:0-10904 GCA_900302375.1 Bathygadus melanobranchus | reverse complement strand
CCCCCCCTGGTTTTGAAGTGCCTGTCTGGATCCTTATTTTTTTTTACGAGAACGGCAAAGCCAAACAGCTCCCCAGAGTGGCTTCGACGCTGCGACAGACAAACAGCAACTGTTGCCTTTGTTTGTCGATACAAAATAAATAGCGTCTGAAGTTCTTACACAGAGCGAGATCAGCCACGCTGCCGCTCGCTCATATATTCATTTATGTCCTTTCTTTTCCTCTTCTTTTCCCTCCACCTTTTATTAATTTATTTTTTGTAATTTATTTTCGGTCCTAGTTGCTGGCCTGGGAGCCGGGGCACGAGGATGAGGTTGCCATGGTAACTGTGCGACCCAACTTCCAGGACAGCATCCACGTGGGCTACGTCTCGGGTCTGAAGAAGTTCACAGACTACTACATGTCAGCGCTGTGCTTCACCACGCCTGGGGACGGCCCCCGCAGCCCACCCACACGCCTCAGGACACATGAGGACAGTGAGTGTCTGTCTCACTCTCCCTCCCTCTCTGTCTCTCTCTCTGTCTCTCTCTCTCTCTCTCTCACTGTCTCTTTCTCCGTCTCACACACACTCCGTCTCTCATCATCTCTCTCCCATTTCTCTTTTCTCCCTCACCTTCATCCTCCTTGTATCTCTATCTCTCTCCATGTCTATCGGTCTTGTTTCTCTCTTACACTGTGTTCTCTCTTAAACTACGCTCTCTCAAATCTCCCCTCCCTCTCTGTCTTCTCACTCACCTCCGCCCCTCCCCCTCTCTCTATCTTTACCTCTATCCATCCTCGTCTCTGTCTCCCCTTTCTTTCTATGTGTGTCTTTTAATCTCCCCCGCCACCAAATTGCCTCTCTACATTCCTCTCCCATCTCTCTCATCCACCACGCAGCCCACCACACTAAAAGGTCCACAGGGCTGGATCTATTATTCATGCGGAACCTCCAACAGATAAAACCCGCCATCTTGGCTCCGTTTGACAGGGGATCAGCCGCGATTGGAGCGTGTTCTCCCACAGGTTATCGCTTTAGCCCTGCGAGACACTAATAGAGACATAGGTCCCGCCCACACCGGAGGACAAAAGCATCTCCATTGACTCCATGGACTCTCCATTGACTTTGTGTTGGGTGGAGGTGTCATTTCGACCTGCGTAAAAGCTGCCGTGTGGTGGGATGCACTGCCAGCGGGGTAAAGAACCCAGAACCCGGGTTGAACAATGATCTTACCTGGCGATTCGAGTCAAATAGCTGTGAATATTATTAGTATTAGTAATAGTATTTCACCTCTGGCCATTCGGTGCGATCGTTTCTCCCAGAAGTGCGAGGTAAGCTGTTTATCGTGTTCCACTCTGAAATAAGCAGCGTGTTCGTAGAACGAGATCCCGGGCCAATTCACCCGGCCGACCGAAGTCATTATATCACCGGGCAGAACTCACCGCGCTCAAGCTGAACGCCACGCGAACGCAGCTTCAATAATCGCTGGCTTATTGTTTTGATTTGTTTTCATCCCCGACGTTTTTTTCTTCTTCTTTTCTTCCCGGCAGCTCCCGGCGCCGTGGGTCACCTGAGCTTCACCGAGATCCTGGACACGTCGCTCAAGGTCAGCTGGAGGGAGCCTGGTGAGAAGAACGGCGTGCTCACAGGTAGGACCGCCCTGCCGCTCATAAGGAGCGCGTTCGGCGCCACGCTAGGTCGGCCGCCGTGTGAGTTTAATACACACACGCGGTCACCCACAGCTTAATGCATTCTGGGGTTTTTTTGGACTGTACTGCGAAGCTGTCGGTTGGCACATTACGTCATGTGGTGCCGGGTCAAAGTTCAGCTGAAGGGAGGGGTTAGGCGGACCAGAAAGAACAGCAGGTTCCTGGCGGTGACATAGCGGCCACTTACAAGAGAACTGTGAGACCGCTAAGATAGCAGTGAGCGCTCCACGCCGTGCTAGCTATTTGCTATTAAGACGTTTAGCTAACCATTTTATCCGAAGAGACTGACTCTAGCCACGACGCTGAGACACCTGAGAGCAGCCCTCCGGAAATCTGTACAATGTAAATATTGATATATTCTTCTTGAGATTCATCTTGTATCTCTTGTTGAGCCTTGTGTATCTTCATAATAATAAGAGTAATAATAATCGTAAAACTGCACAAGCCATAAAGTTTCAAGGTGTACCTCATTATTACACTGTTGCCTCTAAACACTACGGTGGTCATAGCTGAGGGGAGCACAATCTATAAATTGCTGTTGGAGAAAATTAACTTTGAGGCAACGAGTGGTTTTGTATGTGCTGGCGTCGGGGGCGCAATCACAGTCTGATTTAATTAGTTTCATTCGCCTTTTAATGAAGTCAATTTCATATTTCGCGAGCGCAACCCCAAAGCACGCTAGCTAGCGAACCGCTACTCCAATCAATGGAACATTTGAGCGCGCAGCGCTAGCTATTTTTCCCGCTGGGATTTTCTTCCGTCGTCCGTTCCACTCATTAACCTCGCTTGCTTTTTATTTTTTTGTATTTTATTTCTCCTGTCAGGCTACCGAATCTCCTGGGAGGAGTTTAACCGCACCAACACCAGGGTGACCCACTACCTGCCCAACGTGACGCTGGAGTACCGGGTCACGGGCCTCACGGCGCTCACCACCTACACCATCGAGGTGGCGGGCATGACCTCCAAGGGTCAGGGTCAACTGTCCTCCTCCACCATATCCTCGGGGGTCCCGCCAGGTCAGCCGCAGAGAGACGCCGCGCAGCGAGCCTGTTGTCGAGCTAGTTTGTTTAGCCCGTAGCTAACAGATGAAGAAACACGCCTGTTAGCGCTGTTGGGCACCAAATTCGCCGTCGATGTGTATTATTTCACTCAAGTTGAAGTATACGCAAGTGCTATAAGTATATTTGGTAGTGGTTGAAGAAGATACAAAAAATAACATTTACAGAGTTTAAACAGGCGTTAAGGACAGTTAGCTCGTTAAGCTGAAATTAGCCATGCGCGCAAGTGGTTAAATATACTCCAGTGTAAACGCAGTGACTATAAGTACTAGTAGTTGAAGAAAGGAAAACAACATCTAGCCACCTAGCCATTTAAGCATCGTATTAGCCACCCCCGTGTGCTCTTCCCTATTCCCTCGCAAGTGGCTGTAAGTGCTAACGCATCATTAGCCATCTAGTATTCCAACACCAACCTAATTAGCCCCAAAATCCATGGAGGATAACAAAGTCAAAATATTATCAAAATATCGGCTTCCTCGAACGCAGAACGTCTGAAGAAACGATCTCTCATTGCACCTCCACTGTGTAAATGAGTTTGTTTGCTGGACGTCTGCCATTATTGACCTGCCACGTTTTTGCAGTAAATCCTCACCTCTGTGGGGCAGAAAATGTACTGTGTTACAGCACCGCTGTCGTCTGGCCTGGCTGTCAGACTCACATGGAGAGCCCCCTCCCATGGCCGCCATAAACTACACAAGAGAGACACGCAGACACACGCATGTCTCTTTAGACGACAACGACCAGGCCCTGGAGCCAGGCAGACGTCCATTCCCATGCCCCAAGTCAGACACAAATAAAAGCCCCCGGATGACTGATGATTTTCCGTCCGATGGTTTCATTATTTTTCCTCCCTTTATCTTTTATGATTGATATTAAAATCACGATAGATTGTATAATAGAGCTATGATAGCCCTTGTAAATCACCATAGGTGCAGCCTAGCCCCATACATCTGTGAATAGCTGTCACATTGAATATAACTGTATGGAGACAGACCGTCAGCGCGTGTGTGTGTGTGTGTGGGTGTGTGTGTGGGCGTGGGTGTGGGTGTGGGTGTGGGGGTGGTGGTTATGGGCCCCCTGGAATGGTGACTATATGCTCCGCCTGCTCGTGTAAAGACACCGCCCTTGGGTCTTCTACACCGCCCTAGAGGGACGACTAAACGCCAGCGCAGATTGGAAGGCCGGTCATGCCAAATGATTTAGAAGTGCCGATTTCACCGCTGAGGGTTATAATACGGCTGTTTCATTAGCTCTGAATGGTCCTGCCGTCTAGGGGAAGGAAAAGCTCAAGCTAAAAGGCAAACCTTGGTCTGCTTACAGCACCGCAGGAGCAATCATGTATGGGTAGTGTTAACCCAGTGTCCACCTGAAGTCCCCTTCCCTGCATTGCTACACCTTGCACTGGAAGGCCTGTACAGTATGTAGAGGTGTAGAGGCAAGCTGCAGTGCCTCAGGGGTAATGGGTGTGTGTGTGTGTGTGTGTACACGGCAGGAGAACATTGAATATTGTTATGAATGTCCTGTTTTCAGAATAGATTTCTTTTTCCAAGCCATCATCTGCTCCTGTTGTTTACTCAGATAGAGTGGAAACTGAGGAATATGAAATTGAATCTCAATAACAAACATGTCCACATGGCTGCAGAGTAATTGGCATTTCCTTCCCCCTGTCCACATCTCAAGTACTTCTGTTACCTGTTGGACTTTACCTCGTACTGCTTGGAGTTCAGGTAGGAGAGACAGAGAGCGAGAGAGAGACAGCGAGAGAGAGAGAGACAGCAAGAGAGACAGAGAGAGAGAGAGAGACAGAGAGAGAGACAGAGAGAGAGAGAGAGACAGAGAGAGAGGGTTAGAGTTGCACTTTCATTATGACCACAAGGGAGCGGTGTTGTAAACCAAAAGGGCCTTCATGGAAAGCCTACAGAAGCCAATGTCAACAAAGGGAACATTCTCATCTAATCTAGATCTCAGTCTAATCTTCAGTCAGCTTGTTTGTTATTTCCAGACTCCGTCGACCTTATGTGTGTACACCCCACCTCTCCCCTCAGAGCTGCCTGGCCCTCCCTCCAACATGGCCATCTCCAACATCGGCCCGCGCTCCGTCACGCTGCAGTTCAAACCGGGCTACGATGGGAAGACCTCCATCTCCCGCTGGCAGGTGGAGGCCCAGGTGAGACCCTCGTCCCAGAGATCCAGTCCATTTGTTGTGGTTCCTGCTTCTCCTGAGTTAATGCAGGAGAGAACAGATGAAGTAAATATATAGAAGAGTTGTACTGTCATAACCCCAAATGGGAAATGTCACAGCTGTACAAGATTAAAAAAACGAAGATTCAAAATTGAAATAAGCCTATGCAACAATCTACAAAACAATATATCTATATACACAATATGAGTTATGAATATATATATTGTGGACTGCAGCATGCCATTTCAAATGCTGTCATCGTTACATATAGCACTTTTAATGTAAATGTATCTTTTACTGTAATGTCTACCAGCAAAACACCAACGGCATACCCCTCTCACATTGTGTCAGGTTGGAGCCACAGGAGAGAACGAGGAGTGGGTGCTGGTCCACCAGCGATACAACGAACCCGAAGCTCGCTCCCTGGAGGTGCCGGGACTCAACCCCTATACCTTCTACAGGTGAGGACTCTTCGATGAGCTCCTTGTCATGCAGATGTTTGATATTGTTGCATCCCACACGCTTGTTGTGACAATGTCGACGGTGAATGTCATGGTTAAGCTCGGAGACTGGAGATATCTGAACTGATGATGGTGATGATGGAGGTGATGATGGAGGGGATGATGGAGGGGTTGATGATGATGATGTTGATGATGGTGATGGTGATGATGATGATGACGATGGTGATGGTGATGGTGATGGTGATGGTCATGGTGATGGTCATGGTGGAGGGGATGGAGGAGATGGTGATGATGGAGGTGATGATGGAGGGGATGATGGAGGGGTTGATGATGATGATGATGGTGATGGTGATGATGGTGATGGTGATGGTGATGGTCATGGTGGAGGGGATGGAGGAGATGGTGATGATGGTGATGATGATGCGAAGCAGTCATGGGGAAGATGGGAGCTTGTAGATAACTCTTTTAAATGTTTCCACCATACGGCTGATTGATCGGCAATATATAGACGATATGATGGAAAATGTCTGCAGCCTGGTGGTGATATGGAAGCATGCCTGCAGATTTAGGGGAGTGGCAGATCTGATTAGCTGTGTGTATGCGTGTGTGTGTGCATGTGTGTGCGTGTGTCTCAGTATCGCAGACTGAGTTTATTATCTCCCTGGGCTCGCCTTATCTAAGTACATTTTGTGCTGAGATTGAGACGATAGGAGCTTCACTCGATGCTGTGTGGTATTGTGTGTGTGCGTGTGTCTGTGTCTCGATCCTGGATCCTTAAATAAACTAAAGAGAAAGATGACAATGGCAAAGTCATCTTATTTATAATGTGTCTAGTGATCCATCTGTCAGCCTGTCTGTCAGAGTGAACCAGTGTTTAATAGCACACATTCCAACGCTTCCAATCGTTGCAGTTAACACCCCAGAAAGCTCAAAACCATCATTTTGCAGTCATGCAGTCGTCATACAGGGCTGTATGATAGATGGCTCTCATCCTGCCACTAGGTTCCGCATGCGTCAGCTGAACATCGTGGGTTCCAGCCCCCCCAGCCAGCCCTCCAGGAAGATCCAGACCCTCCAGGCCCCGCCGGACATGGCCCCTGCAAACGTCACCCTGCGCACAGCCAGCGAGACCAGCCTGTGGCTCCGCTGGGTGGTGAGTAGCGAAGTGATGGTTCTTGTTGTTTGTGTCTCCATTCGGACGGAGGAGTAACCAGATGTCAATTTGGCTTTGTTCAATGAGTTATGAACCTGCATGTCAGATGAAGCTGAGGCCCAAGTTTTAAATGAGAATTTAAATGGGGGTCCAGTGGTTTATCCAAAGCCGATTTGCATAAAGGGTCTTCTAAATGACCCAATCTCTGCTTCCTTCTTCATCTTTCTCTTCTGTCCTTCTCTTCTCTTGTCGCTCAGCCTCTGCCAGAGTGGGAGTACAATGGCAACGCAGACCTGGTGGGCTACAGGGTGCAGTACTCGCGCACAGGCTCACAAGGGCGCTCTCTCACCCACGTCATCGCCGACCGCCAGGAGAGGGAGTTCACCATCGAGGACCTGGATGAGTGGACCGAGTACGAGGTCCAGGTGCAGGCCATCAACGGCATGGGCACGGGCCCCTGGAGCCAGCCTGTCCGGGGAAGGACCAGAGAGTCCGGTAAGGTGGAACCATCATCATGATGGTGATGGTGATGATGATGATGATGATAAGCTTTATTTATATAGCGTCTTTCATATCATGAAACGTAGCTCAAGAAATGAATTACACAGGTATAACAATATAAACCAAGTACAAGAAATATAAAATAAATTAGATAATTACAATGGTGTTAAAACAAACAAACGAGGAATTAATTGGGTGGGTTCTGAGCTGTTCGAGGTTGCTGGTCTTATTGTCATGGAATTTGTAATTGTTCCAAATCTCTGAGAGCTGCGTCACAATACTTATTGTAGTTCATTTAGACGACTTAAGGGAATGCTTTGGAACATACTTAGATAAGCAATCAATGATTTAATGAGTCAATGTGGATGTTGTGTAAAGAAAATCCATCCTTTTCTTTTGGGATTCTTTGGGACTTTGAGAAAGGACAGCCGAATCTAATCCAATCCAATCTAATCCAACGATGATCATCGTCATCATGTCGGGGATGTATGAAGGTTATGAACGATGAATGGTATTGGATCCCCCTCCTCGGTTCAGCGTCCTCCACGGCCCTCAGAGAGGAGTCGCTCTATAGAGGCACAACATGTAGTGAGCATCGAGGTCACAACAAGAGCGTTGCTATGGAAGCAAAGATAGTGTGTGTGTGTGTGTGTGTGTGTGTGTCTAGTATGTAGTATATATAATATTATAATGTAACATTTTATTATTCCTCCACAAGGGTTTTTTGTGTATTACCCATACAATTATACAACACCCAGTTTAAAATTACCATATTATTAAGAGCTATTATTCCTTGCTGATTTAATTCTGCCTTCCCTAATAGAGATAATTAGTCTAAAATAGTCTTGTCTAATGTAATCAGATTTATTGTCAGGCTGTCGTCAAATCATCAATCAGATAAAATGTACTTCATTAATCCCCAATGGGAAATGTGACTGTCACAGCAGAAGAGCAGCAGGATCGTAATAAGGATTAAAGAGAGACGAAAAGGTCAAAGAAATCCGAAATAGAGTTTTTAATGTGGAATGTTAAAGAGGACAGAGCGCTGTTTTGATGTGGACAGCACGCCGTACGCCGTTCCCACTCATCGACAGTGTTCCACGTGTTCCACATTAGCTCTGAGCACGCGGCGTTCTCCCCCGTGACGAACGTGTGTGTTTGGAAAGCTCTTTTTGCGACACGCGTGTGTCGTCAGTCCCGTGCGGAGGGCAGCGTGCCGTACGGTTACGAGGGCTTTACTTGTCACCGCGTGTGGATTTATGTGTGGGCGCAGAGACTCACACGCTCAGCGGGGCGGCTCAGAAGCTCTCGTTCAATCCCCCCCACCCCGACACAAACCCAACTCTGTTAGACGGCGGCCATGTTTCTCTCTCCGTGTGTGCGTTTGTGTTTTTCTTTTTGCGTTGCTCTGTTGACTCAGCCACCTCTCTGCTCCTCTCTCCCCTCTCTGCTCCTCTCTCCCCTCTCTACTCCTCTCTCATCCCCTTCTATGGGACGTCTGTTTGCATTCCCGCTCAATATTATAGCGCCCCGCCTGCCAGATCTACGGTAGAGGAGGAATAAACGTTTCAGTGGGGAGTGAGGGAGTGAACGGCAGGAAATGGGGAACAGATGGGCTAGAATGTGGAATTTGTGCACTCTCTCTCTCTCTCTCTCTCTCTGTCTGTCTGTCTCTCTCTCTCTCTCTCTCCTCGCTCCTCGCTTTGCTCCAGTAAATTCTTAGCAGTCTATTCTTTGTGGCCGGCCGCTGCAGCCAGGGAAAAGAGGGAAAGAGTGAAAGCAGGGTTGTTCTGTTATTGCAGTCGGCTCCTTGGACTGTAACGGAGGTCCAGACCAATCTGTCCAGACCTTTGTTGCCGCACACAGGCTCGCTATTCATCTCCACACATGTGCAACGCAGTGCATGTGCACAGGCGCGTGCATATACATATATACACATGCGCATGTACAGAGTGCGTTGTGTGCCGCAAACAAATGCAAACACACGCACGCACGTGCACGAATTTTGGACACAATCGCACGCACACACATCACAACGGAACACAGCACCTTTCACCTTTTGCTGACTGTGAGGAATGTGTATTGTAAGCCCACACAAACATCTTAAATGTTCAGACACAAAATAGGTGGAGCAAAGCTAAACTGTATCATGTAAACTGTATCTCTCTCTCTCTCTCTCTCTTCATCTCTCTTCCTCTCCTGCCCCCCCAGTTCCCTCCTGTGGACCCACCAATGTGTCGGCCTTCGCCACCACCTCCAGCAGTATTCTGGTGCGCTGGTTCGAGGTCCCTGAGCCAGACAGGAATGGACTGATCCTCGGTTACAAGGTACATTAAGTGTGTGTGTGTGTGTGTGTGTGTGTGTATCAATACAATAAACATCCAGAGATTGAGACATAGAGGCATAATGAACTAGGATTAGCTTTAGCTATAGTTTAGCCTTATTTATTGCACAGTGCTGGAGAGATTACATAACAAAGGGGGGGGGGGGTTACAATGTAATTAGGAGATGTGAAGAATAGCTGTAAAAAATGGGGAAGTCCTCCTAAATGTAAACATAACAAATAAAGACATGAAGGCAATAAACAAGTCAATAAACCATATAATACGTGTTACAAATACTGAGAGGAGAGCCCATTAGAAGAACTAATTAGATCCCACCACCCCCTGTCTCTCTGTGGTCCACGCCAGGTTCTGTACAAGGAGAAGGACTCGGACAGCGCCGTCCAGTCCTGGACGGTGGAGGGCAACGCCAGCCACAGCGTCCAGCTGACCGACCTGGGGAAGTACGTCCTCTACGAGATCCAAGTCCTGGCCTTCACGCGCATCGGAGACGGCCGCGCCAGCGCGCCGGCCATCTTGGAGAGGACCCTGGACGACGGTTAGTGGCGTTAATGACTACACAAGCTACAAGGCAGTACCAGCGGGATTACAATGACCCGTCTGGAACAACACGGCTGGCGGACGCGGCAGCCATGTTGTTCCAGGGGGAGGAGGCGGGGCAAACACATTGTGATTACACCGATCTTTTGTTATTTCCTGCCAAGCTGTCTGTGCTTATTTTTCACCGCTAATGATGACAACGTAGGATGTCTGGAAGAAAGCTGAGGCATTTCCCCCCGCCGTAGTAATCATAATAATATCGTTCCGTCCCTGTTGTCTTGTCTTGAGCCGCTCTGCGGAGAGCGTCTCGTAGATGAGCGCTGAGCAACAGTGTTTTCCCGGTCGTTATCTTTGTATCACTGTTTGTATCACTGTGATTTATGTTGTCTTTATTCATCACTGATTCTCAGTTGTTGGGGGTTTTTTTTCACGATGAGCATGAGCAGTGGATTACTAGATGAAGAGAACAGAAATGAACCATTATATATGTAAATAGATACAAAGGGTAGGTTGTTGAGGTGATGAAGAGTCTCTCTGCTCCTCTGGCTGTCTGCCTCTCTGTCTGTCTCTCTGTCTAACTGTCTGTCTGCCTGTCTGCCTCTCTGTCTGTCTGTCTAACTGTCTGTCTGTATGTCTGCCTCTCTTTCTGTCTGACTGTCAGTCTGCCTGCCTCTCTGTCTGTCTGCCTCTCTGTCTGTCTGTCTGTCTGACTGTCTGCCTCTCTGTCTGTCTGCCTCTCTGTCTGTCTGTCTGTCTGACTGTCTGTCTGTCTGACTGTCTGTCTGACTGTCTTTCTGTCTGTCTGCCTCTCTGTCAGTCTGCCTGCCTCTCTGTCTGTCTGCCTCTCTGTCTGTCTGTCTGTCTGACTGTCTGCCTCTCTGTCTGTCTGCCTCTCTGTCTGTCTGACTGTCTTTATGTCTGTCTGTCTGTCTGTCTGACTGTCTGACTGTCTGTCTGACACACAGTACCCGGACCCCCTG
>OMKP01082638.1:0-10401 GCA_900302375.1 Bathygadus melanobranchus | reverse complement strand
CCTATCTCACTGTACATTACTGCTGCCATGGAGGGCCACATGGGGACAATACAGAGAGACAATACAAGCCAGCTGGCCTCCTACGCAGGTCCCCACAATCACACACACACACACACACAGATTCCCACAGAAATGCACAGAAAGAGTAAGAGAGTACCACAGACTCATTATGCTTGCATACATAAACAAAGACACTCGAGCAGGCGGTTTTCTTTCACTATTTCACTCTGCGAATGATGCACAGAGGGACAGGGTCAAAACTAAAAGCCACACAAGCTGTGGAAGGTCCGAACATGTGCGTGACAATGAGATATCTTTGCCGTTTTAAAACCAACAGAGACGTACTCTTAGACCTCCCGTTCAACCTTGAGGAACACAATTTAAAGCAGCAGAAACAAATCTACTTCGTGGTATTCTTTTCCCCGAAGTGACACTTGACAGAAACCGCTCGTGTCCCCGGGGGGAAAGGTCGTGTCAAATTGCAGGAAGGGGAAATATCAGCGACGCAGGGCAGATACACGCAGGGCGGCCGGCGTGATGTTCAACTTCCAAAACAGATTAAGAGCCGTGAAGTTAAGTTGCAGAAGGAAGCACCTCCCCCCACCCATTACCAAACCCACTGAGAAACAGAATACTGTATAAGTGCATGCTCTACAAGCTTTGCTTATTTTAAAATCAGGTCTGCCAGCTTAAGTGCCTAATTATCTGTAAAGTTGGCTTGAAATTGTTTATATTGCTAGGCGAGTCTATCAGGTGCATTTTTGCAGGGGTGCGTCATCAAATATCTCCAGTTAATAACTCATCAAGCCGGCAGCTGTATTAAAGTAGGGCTCCTGAGCGAGAAAACAATAGGCCAGTCTTTTTTTTGCCGTTAAAGGGGGGAGTAATTTGAGAACACTAGCCCCGGCTTATGTTTAATTCAACAATACAATTTCCTTTTTTCGTGACACAACACGAGACCGGTGCAACGTTGAAGGAACTTTCTACACTTTACTTTGAGCAGCATAGTAAATCACACTGCGTTCGCCCTCATTAATGCAAAGCATATTCCCGTTTAACGTGCCTTCAGCTAGGTATTCTTGTGTGTCTACACGGGAATAGAACGAGAAAAACCTACTTGCCTTTGTTAGAAGTGACATTTGCTGCATGACTAGGTAGCCTTTCTTCTTTGCTCCATCTTTGGCCCTTGTGCGACATATTCCATCAAGCGAGGTCAACAGATATCTGAAATTTAGTTCTCCCCCCCCCCACCCCAGTCAAAGAAATCAATTTGGGTTTCGGGTGATTCTATTGTCCGTCCACTTCTGACAGCCCGACCTTCGTCTTGGTTCCTTTCCGCCGCCACACATGCTATTTATATCCACAGAATATTGGACGAGAAAAAAAACCAAACAACCAAAGCAATCACTCTGCATGCTAGTCAAATGAAGCACACAAAACAGGGAGGCTTGATCAGCAGGGCTGAGACAACCAGTGTAAATACGTAGGAGATGCAGAAAGGATGGATGCCTTGAGGCAGTGGAAGAAGCCATCACTCCTGTTAATTTCCCTTAACCCTCCCTCTCATTTTGGAGTGCACTAGACGGGTGAATGCCCCTTCAGAGCTAGCGCTGAGGGCCATAAAACGTGATAGATATAAAATGAGGCGAGTGATAAGCACTTTGGCAAGATGTCGACGCCTGCCCACATCAAAAAGCATTAAATACAACATCGCTGGTATCTGTGGCATTTGCTGCTGATAACATAAAATATTTGTTTTGGAAAACATCACTCAAATTATATAATCCGCAGGTACATTTATCTTTCCTGACTTTCCTGTTGTTGTGAAGGAGTTATTAAACACATTTGTACATTTTAGACAGACCTGAACAGAAAAAAGATGGATTTTTTCTGTTGCTTAAGAAAAACATTTGCAATGCATTCTGGGTACCTATTTGTATGAAGCCTGTATGACAACGTGACCTGTTTTGGGAGCCTTCTGGAGGGCTGAAAAGTGGCACATGGAAATGTGGCACGTGCAAATGGAACACACACACACACACAGGCCTGCACACACATACACACACACACACACACACACACACATACATACACACACACAGGCCTGCACACACACACACACACACTAACTAATATCTATTTCTTAGTTTTCCCATCTTGTTCCATTTCCTAAAATTAAAATTGTACAAGTATTAATAATTTATTCATTATGCAGTTTAGTTAATTATCAACGCTAACAGTCTTTGGTGTTTCTGTAATGGAAGGATTTAACATCTTTTTAGTATGGCTAATTAGTTTGACCATGGTTATAATAAATCCTCAATAACTGATAGCTGCTCCAGTAGAATGTAGAAACCTAATCAATTTTAAAAAACCTTACTGAATATCATTATCTTCTCAGCCTGCATTGTGGAAAACATGATGAATATGAGTATGGTTACCATGATAACGCTGATAATGTACAATAATGCTCAAAACACCAAGAGATGAATACATAGAATCACCCAGAGCACACTGAGCGCACACGCAAGAATGTGTTGTCGTTCTTCTCACATCCGTGCGCACAGAAATACTAATAAATACCAGAGCCGGCAGGCGAACAAGAAGAAGACAACCGCCTGCGCCACCGACGAGGACGAGGACGAGGTGGGCATGAAGACGGAGGCCAGGAGTCGAACTGGGAGTTGAACCGGGAGTAAAAGCAGGAACCGACGCGACGGTCGGGGATCGAAGGGCTGTGCGGGGAGGCTCAAGCGTCGGGAAGGCTTAACATCCAACCTTGAAATGGAGTGGCAAACCGGAACCCTCTTTCACCGGTGGTACGCACACTCCAGGACTGAGGGGCCTCTTCATGTCGAGTAGTAATTTATAGCTCATCCATCCAAACCGGCGGCCGTGATTTGCGTCGTAAGAGTGATGTGAGTGATGTGGAGTTCCTCCTTGCTTTCGTACCTTTTCCCGCTATCTCAAGGATATCATTCGTTATGGCTATTTGTTTTGCTAGCAGTGACCAAACGATGACCACCATCTCTTCAGGCCTGCTGTACGTTCGCGTAATAATTTTTCGAAGAAAAACAACGTGCCGCCTCCGTGAGTACCTATCAACGTAAGTACCGGCCTTTGTATGAATATGTGTTCACCGCAGCGGGGATCCTGTACAGCGTTCTTCATTCAAGACGCCACGGGAACAACAGCAGCAGAAGGAGCCACTTGGTTTGAGACTATAAATCATGAGGCACAAATTCATCTGTGAGACCCACTGTTTGAACAAGACACTATAAAAAAAAGCCCAGTCTGTTTGAGTACTCGCTGGAGCAGGATGCAGGGAAGGATGAAGAGATGGTTTTGTGTTGTTTTCTGTCACCAGAACCCCGTACGGCCATCTCGCTCACTCGACGGAACTGGAAAGCCACCATGCTATAAAATTGCCACCATCAATCAAGATATTTTAAAGGATGCAACAGGCAATTTAATGGATTCCTTTTTTTTTTTAAGCGTTCCCACATTATTTCCCATCAGTCCAATTTGTTACGAGCGCACTACTCCCCCCCACCACTACAGCGAAAGTCTCTTTGGTGATCTCGCCCCCCCCATTAAGGTTGCGTGTCACTTGTGCTCCTGTCTGTTTTAATGATTCACGATGCAAAGCACCAGACACGTTGGGCATAACCCTTCCTTCCCCACGTTCAGATCAATTCATCCACAGACAGTGGAACGAATGAAAGGGATCCAGCACCCGAAGGTGTTTGGTTGTCACAACGTGCGTGCTTTACTTAAACCTCAGAGGATGGACCGTAGCGCTGGCCCAGATTCTCCACAGCTAATGTAGGACTACGACTGCATTAATGTTATTTTAAAAATGTAATTCCACAATCTGTTTAAGAAGTTCCCTGGCCCCATTTTCCTACTCATGGCCCGGTAAAGTTAGGACTTGACAAGTTACTATGTGGGTGATATATATATATATATATTGTTTTATCATTTCGAATTCATAAACTTGCAGAGGCAACGAGTGGCGGTAGGGAAGAAGTGAATCACTGTTTTGATTAACTGTGATGTCCTTTCGCTAATAATTATGCATTCATTCATAAACACTGGCTTATGAATGTTTGAGGGCATTGCTTATATTAAGGGAACACACTGACACCACGATTCAATGCTATGTTGGTTGTATTCTTCCATGGTAATATTTTGTACTATCTTATCTACCCATTTATTTTCAACAGGGCTATATCTCCTATATCAGTATGTTAAAGTGATGCAATTTGTGTGATGAACAGATGTCAGACACGCTGATGTAACATCTTACTGTTATTCTCACTCACTTTGTGAAGGTGAAGAGGGCGTTTAGAAAGATGACTCATGGTGGAAGTTGTTGTTCTTAGATATGTCTTTTCAAATTAAATGATCACAATATAATGGCATTTGAACAACCTCTTATGAGGAGATTAATGGCAAGGGACGGATCCACACCAAGCAAACAAAATGAAGGCTTTTGATCAGGACACCAGTTATGACCAGACATGCCAAAAACATCGATCCCCTGTCGAAAGCTCTCTGTTTAGAGAGTGTGGCTATCATACGTCTTGATCGTCAACCCAAATGGCTTTTCCCATGGCGTGCTTTTGTTGTTAGTCTCGTCTTGTTTTGACACACAGTAGAGAACAGGCATCACCACCTCTCCAGTCTCACACCTCACGCCGGAAGAACGCTGAATTCAGCTCACACCCGTCCTGTGTCAAGCTGTCTGCCTTCTCTCTCTCCTCTCTTCCTCCCCTCTCTCTCTCTCTCTCTCACACACACACACACGTTGGTTGTTGTACCTAGTGCCTGTTACAGCCAAAAGCAGAAAGAGCGGTCCACCCCGGGGAAGCGATCGTTACGAGACCGCTAAACTAGGCGGGAGTCCAGAGAAATCCGATTCCCCCCCCAACCCTCTCCCCATCCCTTGTCAGTTATTCCGTGTGTTATCCTCGCTACCATTAAACACAGAGACAGCTAGCGGTGATGAGGACAAACGGCAGCGTGCATACGCGACACGTACTACATCAACGGCGTGGCCGTCGTGGACAACGCCCGTTTCGATGTGCGTGTGTTCGTACGGAATACGTGAATAAACGACAGCGTCGCGGAGCACAAAGGTATTCGCGTTCAGGCCGTGAGGCCGGCTCTTCTTGGAATGCACGCGTCGCGCGGGAAGGGAATTCATCCATCACACAGTGTTGGCTGACAGATCCCCCGCATGGCGCCTGGCAAACGTGACGGCGCTGACCGAGCGCACCTCAAAGACCTCGCCGACGGTCCGGACGCCGCCGTTTGTCACCGCCGTTGCCGTGGCGCAGGCTGGCGTGTTTGCGCTGGTGCTTCTGTTGATGTTGAATCTCTAATCGGATGAATCGACACTGGTATCCAAACAATGGGGAGCATTGATCACACACACACACACCTCCCAACCCCACGAGACGCACATTCATTTATCTCCACTGAGCGCCTTCGTCATTTTGATGTTCATCAATTGATTATCGTTTGGGCGACGCTGAACTTTGCAACTCTGCCGAACACAGGAGGCCGCGTGGCATTTAGACTCCTTTATTGACATGTTTTGCTCATTTAACTATGAGGGGTTGCAATTACATATTCTCTAATTAGAGGGAATTGATTCCGGGGGGGGGGCCACAAAGAGTTGGATCAGACACATACTTGACGTTAGCCCCAGCGCTCAGCGCAGTGCCGCTAGTTACCCCCTAGCGGACTCCGACGTGGTGGCGTGGACTACACATACGATGCTCCGCTCAAAATACGTTGATGTGCGCAATCTAAGATGGGGCCGGTGACGGCAGAGCTCAGAGGGCCCACTAACTTACATTCAGCACTGTCAGACAACCGGCCAGACCGTGGGAGGAGGGCTAATTTGCTGACAGCCTTGTTTCCAGATGTAACTTGTACATTTCTGCATCGGGGACAATTTCTAGATTGGGTACACAGCCTGAGGAAAAACAGGCTGGCTTTGGCATCTCACTGTGCTTTGCTGACACCTTTAACCTCGAGAGCAGAGCCCGGGTCGGTGGTTTGTGGGTGAAATAACACTGGTAGTCTCATACGGGCTGCTGGAGTTTCAGAGCACACTGGATTTCTGAGCTTAAATAGTGCTTTAACAGATTGCATGTGGCTCCCTCTATGTTCTTAGAGCAGCAGTGCTATCATCGCACAAACTTAAAGCGTAATTTCCAATCTCCTGGCATCATGAATATGTAAGCGACAGATGATTTTCGAGTAAAACATGAACCGTTGGGGGCTGGGGGATTGTGATGAAGACTTGTGTCAGGCCAAGTGAGCTGGAACTGATGGTGCGCATAATTAATGGTCTGAAATAGACTAAGAATTAGCGCTGGGCTGGGATGTTGAAAGAGTATGATACTTGGACTGGTGCCGTGGAGCCGAAGGCATGGTCCCACCCCGCCACCCTTCTCGGTTAGCTACATCACTAGTCTTTATTTTTCACACTTGCAACGCCGTGGATTTTTCTCTCCTCCCGGTTCTCCTTATTCGGTTGCGGCTTTCTTAGCTCTCGTCGTGAGGTTTTCCAACCTCATTTACCGTGTTCCTCACACTGTACTGGTCTGTGTGGCCTCCATCTCCTTGGAGACCCCGGGCTGGGTTGATACAGAGGGGAAGGGCGTGTGATGTCTCCTCATGAACAACCAACACACCCGTTTTAGCAGGGGAGGGGGCGGAGCGTCTACAACTACGCTGCTGTGGTGGCAGGTGGAGTTTTCCCTTGATCGCAATGTAGACCAATGGAGTGCTTTAACACACACACGTGACACAACAACCACACGCATACACACCTTTCTTGTCTCACTAATTGGTATTGTGCCAGTGTGTGTGTGTGTGTGTGTGTGTGTGTGTGTGTTTTGTGGTCATCTGTTTAACATATTCCTCCATAATTCATCATCGCAAAATAGATGACCAATGCATCTTGAGATCAGGGTCAGGGAGAAGCCACATCCAGCAATTTCCCCTTCCTGCCATTTTCCTCCGACGATAAAGAGAAGAGAGCCATTGCTTTTAATGAGATGAGCTTTCAACATTTTGAGAGAAAAGTCTCTTTTAAGGCACATTAGAGGGAACATCAGTGTGTCCTTGTTTTCCAGGTCACACCTCTTTTTAGCTTTCGGTGAATAATACAGATTTCTACCGGACTCCATCCTCTCGGAACTAATTCTTAGTTTTTTTGCATTGGATTTCTTAAACATTCATCGAGATTCATCGATTCACACCGTGTCAAGGACAGAAATGTGTATTTAACCGTGGCTCAATACGAATACACACACACCAATACTTCATAGCCACAACAAAGAGCATTCACTCTGTTTCTCAAGTGCAGCACTAAAACCGGTCGTTGCCATAACCCGGTCTTGATAAAATGCTGGCGTTGTCACCCGCGCACATAATCCATGCAGCGATGCCCTCGGTATGCAGCGCGGGCACGCGGGGATCTCTGTACGCGTTATGATATACACATCCAATTCCAATGATAACAAAGCAATTCTAGTCGCCATCAATATACCGCGACCATACAGGAAATACCGCCGGGCCCCCGGCGGTCCTGTTTTAATAACAGAGAGCCGGACGCAGCCAAAGGGTTCCAACCGCGCTTCATCTCGTGCTCCGGCAGCGCCTGACTAACGGGGAGCGATCGCCGGTGGAGGAAGGGGAGGAGAGGAGGGCGGAGGTGCGGCGTAGGGAAGGAGAGAGGGAGCGGCTGAGTGGGGGGGGGGCCGCAATTCAATTCAACCTTTATGTAAAATTCCCGGAGGAATCATTGAGGGGTGGGGGGGGTGTTCATTTCAGACTCATTTACAGTGACGTTGAGACTGCACCATAGAAAATGAAATTGAATATAATATGAAGTATATAAATAAACAAATAAACAAGACAGGGAAAATCAAACTAAATTAGTATAAGCAATTACAGGCCGATAGGGGACGGCTATAATGTTACGTACGTCCCTAAGGTGTCCAACAGACACCGTGTAAGGGTATAGATTTTGACATTGCCGGATATTCCACGACGGACACTAAAAAAGCCGTCCTTCCGAGATCAGTGAGGAAATGGAGAGTGAAAGAGGGAGTGGGGGAGACGCGAGCCAGAGCCCGGAGCTACAGCTCTGGGAGCCGAATCTGAAGCGCAGGGGTTGACCGCGCGGCCGTCTCCAAGGGAACCGTCCGGGACCAAAGCAATAATAATAATAATAACAATACCTCATCCGATGTCGCTCTATCAGGCTTTACATCATGTTAGTGTCTCTCTCCGGGAACACAGATAGCAATCACAGGCTGTTCCACGGCTCTCTGCCATCACAGCCCATTACTCCACCTCTCAACTAAGGCCCGCGCTCCCCGATGGGCGCCCGCGGTATCGCCATGGTGACCGCCCCGATGGATGGCGTGCCGTCAGAGAAGCCTCACCTGTCAGCCCACGCGCGGGCGTTAGCTTCCCCCCCCCGTTGCTAAGCTATGGCGTGGGCAGCACGTCTGCAGCCTCTGGCCAGAGGCAGAGGCCGTTTCTATTTGATTCCGCCGACACTGAAGGACAGGCCTGAGGTCGGGGGCCTGTGGCTGAGGGATGGCGGCGGCCAGGGAGCTAGCCTGTCAGGAGCTTACAGGGCCGCGGCGCACAAGCGAGCATTCATCATCGCCGAGGTAACGGGCTTCTCTGAGAGCAGCTCGGGCGGAAAATGAACAGCTGTCACGCGTACGCACACAGAGGCCCGGAGTTCTTACGTCTGCCGCTTCGAGCGCGTCTCGCTTTTCAGCCGGGCGAAGTGAGGCAGACGGGCGGCCGCTAGGCGCAGCGCGGAGGAGGCCCTTGTGCTTCAAACAAAGTGTGACTCGCGGCTGCTAATGCCGCACGTTAGACCGGCAAGACAGCCTTTGATAAGAACTTAGCTAGGCCCGCTACGTTCGCCGTGTTAGATGTTGTTTAGGCATGAGCGGTTATCATAATAGGCAGTTAAATAGCAGAAAATTGTGTGTGTGCGTGTGTTTGCACATACACAAACACACAGTAAACATACACACAGTGAAAACGCAGGTGGGTTTCATGCAATGAAGCAAATTAACGGAAGGAATTTAAAACTCTGCAAAAAACCCCATTGATCAGGGGATACTGCACCATACACAGTGTCACATAAATCAAACCAAGGAGATTTAAAAACCCAAACACCACAGACACAAACAGCGGGTTTTTTTCACGCCTTTGATACACCACCATCCCCAAGAAAATCCCTGCATTTCATATCATAGATTGAGTTGCTATGTCCAAACAATACCATGGGAATGTGCGGTGATGTACTTCTTGATAGACACCACGCCGACTAATATTCCTTTCTCCTTGAAGTTCCCACCGAGCGCCTGGAATGCCGATCCTACTCGCGTAGGAGTTCTCTTCAGATGTCTTTAGATTATTCCACAGTTCTCGCCGCAACACCTTGAGCCGTATCCCTGGTCGCAGGACCCCACCACCACCACCACCACCACCACCACCGAAGCCAAATGCATATTTAATCACCCGCATGGTTTGGAGGGGGAGGCTTAGGGATGGGGGGGAATACAGTGGCCTTAATTATCAATGTGATGCGTGCGTTCATTTTTCCTCTCGACCACCAGACCGACCACCAAAGCTCAACGCAACCACAGAGGTATGAGCAACCTTGACTGCGCGCGAGTCACGTCGTCATGTGACAAACGGATCGACCTTCATGATATTATTGATGTATTTTGCAGTAATACTTCTCCTTTCTACACACTTGTCTGGAACAGCACATACAAGCTAATACACTTGGAGTGAAATACAGCACTAGCATGATTACTAATACTACTAATAGATTAGCAGTTATTTGTCCTCTCTTCCTGAACCTCATGCCTCGCACACCTCCATGTTTCCCAGGCTCCAACATAACAATGTGGGTCCGTTTCACTGCCAAGTGTTGTGCACTTGTGTGTGTGAGTGTGTGTGTGTGTGAGAGTGTGTTAGTGTGTGTGAGAGTGTGTGTGTGTATGCGCTTGTGTGTGAGACTGTGAGGGTGTGCGTGTATGTGTGTGTGTGTGTGCGTGTGTGTGTGTGTGTGTGTGTGTGTGTGTGTGCGTGTGCGTGTTTGGGTGTTAGCGCGTCACACTTTGTCAGAGGAAAACGGACGGAAACACAGCCCAGACCCGAGCGCCGGGGGAGACGACTATGGGAGGAAGAAGCTCTTTGTTGTACCCCCTGTTTCCACGGTGATGTCATCGTGCGCGTGCGCCCCTTCTGTCCAGCGATCCCGAATGGAACAGCTGTTAACATCTGCTTATGTGTTCAAAAGGAAACACTGCTGACGCACAAGGCTTAACCTGGCCTCAC